>CAUYPK010067931.1:0-65730 GCA_963574355.1 Loris lydekkerianus | reverse complement strand
TTCTCAGAACTGCTGACCCAGCCCTATCGCGACCATCTGGAGCCCTGGACGGGCCATTTCCTGGAACATGGGGCTCTCTGGAGCCCTGGATGCCATTTCCAGGAACATGGGGCTCATGTGGGGTAGACACCTTGTAACATGCTTGGCCAGCTAAAAATTTTCCATTCTTACATAATTAACAATTGGGGGAATATGTTCCAATTTCAGTGTGTCTAAGTCTTCTTCTTAGTAAAGTGTCTCAAGAATGGAAGAAAAAGTATCCAATGTACTCACCCCTACTATGAAACTAATATAGGGCTTTCACATGAATGCTATAACCCAATTGCAACCTAGGAATAGGGGGAAGGAGGAAAGGGGGGGAGGGAGGAAGGATGTGGGTGGAGGGAGGGGGATTGGTGAGAATACACTTGTGGTGCATCTTACAAGGGTATATGTGAAACTTAGTAAATGTGGAATGTAAATATCTTAACACAATAACTGGGAAATTACCAGGAAAGCTATGTTAACCAGTGTGATGTAAAAGTGTCAACCACTCTGTGAAACTAGTGTATGATGCCCCATGATCATATTAATGTACACAGCTATGATTTAATAAAAAATAAATAAATAAATAAATAAATAAATAAAAACAGTTGGGGGATTGGGGCTTCTTTTGAGTTCTTTGAGTTCTTCTTTTGAGTTCCAGGAAGACCAGAAGGCAGTCAATATTGGCTTTTGTCATGAACAAGTCTAAGACTTGTAGACAAGGTGAGAATCTATCACAGGAACAGAGATGAGACTTGTGAAATATGGCATAATGGATTGAAACATACAGCCAAACATAGACATCTTGGCTCTGCCAACTACTTTCTATGTGATGTTAGAAAAGCTTCTTCCCTTTGCTAAATTTCAATTGCTTCCTTTGTGAAAGAAAAAAAAAAAAAAAAGCAGAGAAAGAGAGAAAAGAATAAGCCGATATAGATCAATAAACTAGCATATAAAAACAGACCATGTAATACAAAGTGGTACCCCCGAAAATGAGAGGCTGAATTGTTAGCTTTGGGATGGAAATTGAGTTCAGTGTAGAATGTTGATTCACATTGTGATGATATAACTTTTCCCCTTCATTCCTCTGACCTAAAAATTGGACTGATCCTGATCCAAGGCCAACCTGACACCTGTGAACTGGAGTTAACTGATCTCCCTTGAGAAAAGAAAAGAGATGTGCCTCGGCATATCAGATCAGTGGGTGGTTATCAGATGTAGGTGTACCAGAGCATCATTTGGGGAGCTTTACACACTCATAGATTCCTAAGTCTCATCCCCACAGGTTTTGATTCAATAAGTCTGTGAAAAAGCCCAGTGATCTGCATATAGAGGCAGCTCCCAGTATGATTCTTATATAGGAGGTCTGTGGAGCACACTTTGAAAAACACTGGAAGATGCTTACCAGAAACTGAGATAAGGTGATGGCTGTCCCTGAGCAGTATATTTGCATAAATTTTCCAGAGTGAAAGCAAAAGGGAAAATACATAGATTCTCATAGCTTCTTTTTTATTTGGAAAAAAAATAGCAAGAGTTTAAAAAGCTATCCAGAGAGACATTGTTTTCTATTAAATACAAGGATGCAGGAGTCCTTTTACAAAGGGTACTAAATAATGTGTTAGACAATATGTTTGACTGAAGCTTATGAAATGCCTAGAAAGTGTGTTCAAAGGGACAATTTTTTAATAGTCTTTGTAGAAAAGCCTATTGTCTCACTTCAGTGAAATTATTTCTAGGAAGTGCTGAAATAATTATAGTCCAAATGGCTTGCATTTTAAATATGTGATTCTTGAATAGAATCCAGAGACTCTTAAATGAACTGATAGTAGCATATTGAGTAGATATGTCTTGCAATTATTAAGTGTCTTAAACCAGTACTTGATAAGTTCTAGGTTGAAACCATTAGTGGCTGAATCTTAAGACACTTATTCTGTGTGGGTGCAGTGAGTTCCTATGTGATAGTTTCTGGGAAAAGAAGAGGGTAAATCTTCCGAGCCAAGGGGTCAGTCACCCAGAGTAAGACAAAATGCCTTCATCACAGGGCTAAGAAATTGCATAGAATGTTTCTCTGCTATAAATATGTCATTGAGTACATTTAAGTGCTCTTTTGAGGTCCAAAGTTCTGTGCTATATATATATAACAGAAAAATAATATATAGCCGGATATGTTTGTATGGTCAGTATTTGGTATCTATCACCTGTTCTCTTTTTCCACAGAGATAAAAATTCTTTCTGTAGACACTATCACTTGTATACTTTTTTTTTCTCTAGACAGTCTCACTCTGTTGCCCTGGGCTAGAGTACTGTGGAGTTATACCTCATAGCAACCTCAAACTCTTGAGCTCAAGCAACCCTCTTGCCTCAGTGTCCCAAGTACCTGGGACTACAGGTGCTCTTTACTGCACCCAATAATTTAATTTTTCTATTTTTAGCAGAGACAGGGTCTCACTCTTCAGACTGATCTCCAACTCCTGAGCTCAAGCAATCCACCTGCCTTGGCCTCCCGAAGTACCAAGATTATAGGTGTGAGCCACCACACTCCACCCCAAGGAAATGATTTTGCAGCTGACACCTGTTAGGTTGAGTGCAATGCCACTAGAGAACGTGGAAGACCCCAGTGAGAAAGGACAATGAGCTGAGTTTCATGTGAACAGAGGGAGGGCAACAGAAGACATGAATTAGGACAAAGGATGAATTCTTTTTACTCCCACCTTAGAACTCCTTTCTTTTCCTGTAAGACTTATAGTTTATATCATTAAGGAATCTCAGTTTGGGATCATTCTCAGAATATTTAGATCCAAGGGGATATGAATATAGCAAAGCACAGAGATTTCTGGGTAATGGTGCTATGTCAAAACTAGGAGGCTATTAGTCACTGATAGAAATACAGTAAGAAGGGTCTAGCCTTACAATGACAAAAATGATGATGACAATTAGGTAACGGGTCAAGTTCATAGTTCAGCTTGACTTTCGTCCCTGCTGAGGACTGGAGTGCAATTTGACTACCAGTGACAAGGACCAAGAGCAATCAGCCAAAATGGTGCCATAGGATGGAGAGTAGTAGGGAAAATGTACTTGAGTGAGCATGCAGATCCTAATACCCTTAGGATCAACACTGTTAAGTCCAGATTCCCTCAGTAGTAGGGGAAGAGCTTCTAATAATTGGCCAGGCTGAAGTCTCACCTCAACCACAGTGGACTGTGATTACAATTGCTAACAGCCACAGTTGGGAGTAGAAGGTTTGCTGGAAGATACAATGTCCATGCTTGGTCATCAAAATGCCTTATATTCCAGCTAATTAGAAAGTTGTTCTGCTTGTATGTAATAGTACCTTGCTTGCTACTGTTTCTTCTGTCATGTGGAATTAGGGTCTTATTTCCCTATTAATTCTTCTTACCTTATATCAGAAATAGAAAAATCTCGGAGATTTTCTTTTTCATTATGATAAATCTGCCCTTAGGATATAGCCACAAGGATAGGTGTGTCTTTCACCTGCCCTGAAATTATTAAATCTAATTTCATATAAAAGTGATCTATGTCAAAAATTCAAGCAGTAGAGGAGGGCATAAAATAAAGAGAAATTCCCTGACCCCACACTTCAGGAGGTCCTGATTCCATAACCCAGAAATAAGACAGTTAACAACATCATATATACATTATATATGTGTATGTATATATATAAGCAAGTGTGTTTAAATCATTTATGAATGTTTGCATTTTTATATATGTATTCTAATGCAAAAAAACATGCTACATATATTATTCTATAACCAACATTCCTTTTTTATGACCAGATAGCATAATGTTAGATTATATTACATGAATTAAATTTTCATAAGGGAACTAGTTTATATAAACAGGACAAATAGTAACCACTAGATATAACAATAATCATATTTTATAATAATCCTTTTCTTGCTTTGCTTTATATTAACATTAATAGTTTTTTCCAGATATCTAGAATGTTGGGAAAATATAGATTAGTTTTACCTATCTATAATTTTCATATTATGGCATTCATATTGTATTTATTCTGTTTTATTTATTCCACACAACATTATGTTTGAGAGATTGTCTCTGTTGCCACTTCCAGCTGTCATGTATTTGTTTTCTTTGTGGCATAGTATTCCACTATGTGAATGTATAGCAGTTTGTCTATTCTGTTCACAATGTGGGTGCTTCCAAGGTTGCTATGGACATCACTGCACATGGTGGTAGAATTGCCTATCTTCAGTTTTAGGAGATATTGGCAAACTGTTTCCTCAATGGTCAGACCATCCTAGGGCTTCAAAAATTCAACTATTTAAGGAGTTTGGCCCTTTTTTTTATTTCTGTCTGGGTCCCACCCCCAAGAGCAGCATCCACTGAGACCTGTGGAAACTTGCAGTGATCCACTGAAGAAATACAGAGTTAGAAGCAAGGGTAAAGAAAGTCAAGAGACATAGAGTAGAATTAAAAGTGGGAGCTCAGGGGTCCATTGCCCGTGGTGGGATTCCAGCAATAGCCCAGAGTGTTTGCTCCACTCTGATTTTGTTAATGTCTATTTGCCCACAGGGTAAAATGAGGGAGGGAACAAAGACATCAGCAGTTTCTGGGATTGATGATATCAGCTTCTATTGTTATTATTATTAACTTTAAGTGTGGCCTGTAGTAATCTGAAATCTGAGGCTTGTATTGGGAGAGCCTCCTGCTTGAGGTCACACACACAGATTTCTCAACACACAGGGAGGTGTTAAACTCTGCTAGTTCTCTGTGGAGTGAAATGCCACTCACATTAATCTCCTCTGAGGAATCAATGGGAAGGAGGCATTTTCCTCCCATCACTACCACAGGGGATTTTCCTTTGCAATAAGGGATATACATATACGCTCTTCTGCCCATATCTCAGAGCTCGAGCTACTTCCTTGGTCTCTGCCCCAGGCAAATGCAAATCTCTGCAATGGGTATCTGTTTTTGCCTGTTTAATGGGCAGGAAATGCCCTAGAAGATGTATCTTCTCTTAGGATTTATCATAGCCTCTTCTATGACCGTTACTCTCTTCATAGTGCTCACAGACCCCGCAGGATGTTTGTAATCTGTATCCCCAACAGGCTAGAATTTCAGAAAAGGCAAGAGGCTTGCTGGCATTGGTTAGCTTAAACATAAACTAGTTGACTTTTCTTTGTTCCGACTCACTCAGATTACTTTTTAGTTTTCCTCTTTTTCAGGGGTGCTTTCCTTTGCCAAGAATCGGGTCTTTGGTCGCCATTCTCCCAGCAATTTCCTATATTATAAATACATTTTTTCATCTTGTCATTCATATATCAACTTTATTAATGAAGGTTTTGTGCTATGAAGAAATGTTTGCATTTTATGTAGTCAAACCAATAAATCTCTTTTTTCTTTACATGTTCTGTATATCCTGGCTTGCTTAGGAAGTTATTCCCTTCTTTAATAATACCAAACTTTTATCTCCATATTTCTTTTAGTACTCTTATAATTTAATTTTTAGTTTTTCAACCTTTGATCAATTTGAATGTGTTTTGTTGAATAATGTGAGGGTATATTTTTTAATGGTGTAGCCTCTTGTTACATCATTTCAGCAATAATAAGAAAAAAAGGTCACCAGATAGGTAGGTTGTCAAAATATTAACATACAATTGTGGTTTTTCTAGCTATGAGTAATAACAGACAGTAGCAAAAATTACTCCATTAAATTGAAAATATAAACTGTATCAGAACAAGCTTAACAGAATTCTCAGTATTTGTGAAGAAATAGAACTGATGGAGAGAAAATTTAAACACGCTAACTTATTCCTGGATAAAAAGAATCAAGATTATAAATCTCTCTCTGTGTGTCTAAATTAATCTATAAATTTAATATAAGCACAATCAAAACGCCAAATTACTTTATCTAATTTGTAAAATAAATCTAAATTTCATTGGAAATAAATATGTGGAACAATCAGGAAAATTCAGAGAACTGTCTATTCATATCAGTAATAAAGATGTGTTGTAAAGCTATGGTAATTAAAATAGTAGGACACTGGCACAGGAATAGACAAAAAGAATCAAGAAACTTTATAGAATCAAAAAACACATTGAGTTATAAATAGGAATAGTGTTTTAAATTATTGAGTAAAATAGTAATTATTTTTAATAGAAATTGTTAGACAAAATATAATTATTGTTCCCAAAGCCTTCAATCCATTTTGCACTCACATGAAATATAGTTAAGGCCTTCCAGAGCTGTATGATTATATTTATCCCAGGTAGGAATGTAAGTTTCATAAGAACTAGGAATGAACTTTCTTCTTCAACCACTATTTCTTGTATTTCCTATTTAAATTATCAATTATCAGCTGGCATATGGTAGCAACAGACAGTTGTCAAATGATCATTAATAATTACATTATGAAGCTATGTACTACTATTCACATTACTCACTTGAAAATGTGTTTTTAGGATATTTATTCTAAAAATTAATATTTTGCCTTGTTAATCGTACTCAGATTCAGAGATAGCCCATTTCCATCTCCTTCATCCCTATAATGTCAATTTCTTCTTTTTGCCTATATTTATTTTTCTCTTTAAAGAGCTCAGAAAATAAATGAATAGATTTAAAAATTAAGTGTAAAATATAAGTAGCTTTATTCTTTATTTGTGTATTTCATCATTTAGAACAGTGTTTTTCAACCTTTTGTATCTCGCGGCCCACTTGTACCTATATGTCCTGGTACACCTAAATTATGTTGATCAAAAAAAAAAAAGGAGTTAAAAAATGAATATATTTACTGTGTTTTGAACTTTTTTGAAAGTAATTTAATTAATGGTCTTTAAAATTTTTCATGGCACACTGGTTGAAAATCATTACTTTAAAAAGGAATCTCTACTTGAATGTTCTATAAACATTCAAATTCAAAACTCGTTAATAAAAGGAGCTTATTTTACCCTCCCCCATAAAATATCATCCAGTGCACTGATTGATCAAACCAAGAAGTTAGGGGTTACCCTTCTCCCTAACTTGCCATTTTTATTGGAAGGGGCTTTATGAGGGTATGTCCCTCCGGCAGATGTCCACCTATCAGGCTAAGACAATCTGTGACCTTTCTTTATTTCAACCATTTAAACCTCTGTGGTGGCCTTTTTCTTCTCCCTTTGTTTTTATTTAAAAAGAAGTGGAGGAAACATCCTCATGCAGTGCTTTTTAAATGAAGTGACTTGTCAAGTCCTAGACTGTAGCCATAATCTGAAAGGCAATAAATTTAGCGACCCTCGCTTGCACTGACAGCCTGTCGAGCTCTTGAAACATAAATAGCAATGGAGACAAATCACTGCTGTTTTCCTATTAAGCTTTGGCCCACTGGCCTCGTGGCCTTCCAGGAGCACGTGGCCCAGCCTGGGGGAGCCACGGCTTTCAAAAGCAGTCTCCCTCTCCACCTCCAGCCTCAATGTGCCTCCTCACACTGCAGCTGCCACACCCCCACTGTGAGCCATCTGCTTCACAGAAGGGCTAAAAATCCTGGCCAGGGTTGAGGGGTGCTGTTATCAGAGGCCTGCAACCCACAATGAATGTTGATGGGGGTGATTCCTAGCTCCTATATTTTGGTCAAAATCAAGAAGCTGATGACAGTACTCCTTACTACTATTTGTGTGGGTCCCTGAATATGAAGGCTGCCCACCCTGTGTTATTTAAATGGAAACATTCCAACAACATCACTTTAGATCTTGCTAAAACCATTTCGTTTTCTGCCCTACTCCCAGACCTCATCCTCTCTTTTCTCTTTATTACTTATGTATTGACTTTAAGCAAGAGCAATTCTCTAAATTGGATGTAAGAGCTCTTTTAGCACTGGGCCTAGCTGAAGAAGTGGAGCTGGGATTTTAGGGTAAGCCCAAATGAGATCACTCCAACATCAGGGTTTGTAAAGAAAGTGTGGAGGGCTAGATAGGGTTATCTTATCATCTGCTTTGTTTTAATTACCTTTCAAAGGCCTCTGGCAGCCAGAAAACTCCACCTAACAATCCTTCCATAGTGCAGTTGCCCTGCTGAGTTTAACACATTCACTTACAAAATGCCAATTGATTTATGCAACTCTTGAAAACAGCAACTGGCTGCTCTCATCTCTCTTGATGTGTAATCCACAGCCCTGGCAGAATCCTAATGACAGGTCTGGTGATGCCCCTGCAGTTCCCCTGACAATGGCCAGCGATCTTGGTTCTTGCTGACTGTCTAGAGAGCAATTCTATTCTTTGCCCCTCCAGCCCATCCCACACCAATTTAGGAAATAATCTAAAAAACAATCAATACTTATAGAAATGTTTGCTTCTATTTAATTCTCAAAGGACTCTTCTAAGTACTTCAGTATTATTTCACCTTTTCAGTTCTGCCTCTTTCCCACACCTGTGGGGTAATAATATGAAATAGGGCAGCGAGTACTTGCTTTATGACACAATGCTGCATCATACAAATGTTCTGCAACTCCTACTCCAGTGGTTTGAATTATCACCAATGTGTAGATTGCACATTTAAATCCACATTTAGCTCAAATCTGCTACTAATCCCAAATTTCCAGGTACCTATGAAATGCCCTCCACAGGATGTCCCACGAAAACCTGGTACCAACATATCAAGAATAAAACTCATTATCTTCACTCCAAAATAAGCACTCCTTCCTGATTTCCTGGGTGGTACCAACTGCATTTACACTTAGGCAGTCTCTGGCTTCCAACCTACACACCACATTTAAAACACATTTCTCCCTATCAGGGAAAACCAAGTGGCTTACGGGAAACCCCGGATGGCTGAGGGTCCATATACATGGTCCTTATTCCTTCAGCTCTCAGGACATTGCCACTCTCCCATTGAGCTCAGACATGGCTTCAGAATCCTTCTCAACTGTGCTTCCTTCGGCAGCACATATAGAATCCTTCTTAACATCCAGTCAAGGCAGCCACTGTCAATTAAACAAGATCGATGATGACTTTTTTCATGTATTTGAAGAATTTATCTCCAACTTCACAGTGATTCATGAGAAGGCTTATCACAATACCGATTAGGACTTGGTGCCAACTTACTCAAGCTGGCACTGAGACTAAGTGGTGTTGCTATATAAAGGACTTCAAACAAATGAAATTTTCACAGAATTTCATGCATGCAGAATTTCATGAATTTCTTCTCTGTTCTTCTGACAAGAAGAAAAGGAAGGGTGGAAGGAAGAAACAAATTATACAACAGTTCCATTGTGCTTGGTACCCAATGGGTGCCAAAAGGATTAAATGAGATTTCAAGGTACCTGGCCACAGTGAATCTGGAGTTTTCATGTCACCCCGCACACCCCAGTGTGTGTCTTCCTCTCACACCATCATCCTCATCTCCCCTGCGTTAAGACCTCTATTTTAGGCGGGCTAATCAGATTGCCACACCCTTCACAATTTGCCAACTTGGATTCTCTCCACTTGTGCTTCCTGAACACTCATTTCTCCCAGGAAGTTTCCCCTAATAGTAAGTCCATTCTTCACCACCCTGTGTCTCCTTTGTTGGTTGCTGGAATTTTTGTGCACTGTGAGTTTACATTGCTAATGGAAGAGCTTCTAAAATATAAATGGGTGGAGATTAAATTTCCTTCTTTTTTGAGACAGACTCTTTCTGTGTCAACCTGGGTAGAATGCCATGGCATCATAGCTCACAGCAACCTCAAACTTCTGGGCTCCAGTGATCCTCTTGCCTCAGCTTCCTGAGTAGCTAGGATTACAGGTACCCGTCACAGTCCCCAGCTAAAGACTAAATTTTTAAATAACAACCTTTTTCTTTAATTTATGGCTTTATTTGATTTTCTCACTAAGGAAGTTAGGTTAAGTAGACAAACCTCGTAAAAGATGAAGGCTGTTTTTGTCTTCTTTATCTATAACTGAGCTGCATTGCTTTGGAAATTTCCCAAGTATCTTGCTCCTAATCTCCCATTCTATACTCGGAAGAAAAATATAGAGCAGATTCTGAGAAGCTAAGAATGCAGTCAACTCTGGCATCTCCCAGCTTTCTAAGGATAAAAATAGGTACACTAGTGAGGAACGTGGGCTCCGAAAGTCCACAGACCTAGTTCAAACCTCATCTCTCCCTTACTAACATTGTAAACTTGAGCAAGTTTCTTGTCCATCCTAAACCTGTGTTTCTGTGTGTTCCACATCTGCAAGTGATCTCAGCAGGGTCATGAATTAAATAATATATCTGAGTCTCCTAGCACAGGGCCTAGCATGTGTAGCTCATTCACCAGTCACTCTAGAATATTTCTTAAACTTTTAATAGGTCTCAACATATGTAGTCTCTGTAGTGGTAAAGCCTTACAGTGTAACCATAGCTATTCTTGACATATATCTCCTCAAAGAACTAAATATAGGGGATCCTGACTTCAAGCATAGCATTTGGAAGGGAGGGAAAGTATCTAAAAACTGACACCAAGTAGGGGGTAAAGGTTCAGTATGAGTATCATAAAAGAATGTCAGGCCCCATGTCTGAAAAAGACGCCTGGATGATAGCCTTGGGTTGGATGCTGAGCTCAAACTATGTCAGGGAGCTTATTTTTTACCTCTGAAAGCAAAAATGCAAATCATACTGAATTGGAGCTCCCTGGATGCCAGGGAAAATAATGCCAGGGCATACTTCTTCTTTTGGCCCATGTTCATTCATAGAGCTAAAAAGCCAGTTGTGAATCTTCCCTCCCATTATGCTAGTCATTGATTTCTGGGTACTAACTACACCCTTTGGGTCCTCAGAAGGCATGGGGCCAATTTGCATAATCCACACCCTGTTGTGCCTTACTATTCAAATAGGGAACATTTCTATAGCAATATAACCCACCTCTTCCTTTCCATGCAGCTCAAATATCTTAATAGTCAGATGTCTTTCTGTAGAGAACTCCCTCTCCTTTCATTACCATTTCTCCAATTCTTTCTTAAAAATCACTCTCATTAACATCACATCGCTCAGGTTTTTTAGTGCAGGTTTTTGTTTTTGGTTTTCCTTCATCCCCTTCAATACATTACTCTTCTTTGTATCTCCTTATCTTCTTGTGAGTGTTGCTCCTGGCCACTGAGCCTGCCCCTTCCCTGCCTTCTTTAAGTTGTAGATAATTTTCTACTCTTCACCCTTCCCTTCTGGGGCTAATAAGGAGGGATGAGAAGTGGTTTCAACCTTTGGGCGACAGCACTGCAAACACTAAGGGATCTCTCGGAGGGGGGATGTGAAGCTGAGAAACCAAAATATCAAAGATCTGGAGAGAAACATGACTGGAAATAGAAACAGAACCCTATCACAGGCATTCTTTCTAGATTTCATGTTTCTTTCTTTCTTCCTTTTCTTAGCATTTTTGTGTAGTATGTGATGTGCAGAAAAGTAGGGAAGGAAACAAAAGCAGGAATAGGTGAACATGTCCTTAAGGGGGAAAAAAGAGAAAACATGAAAAGTCCAGTAAGAACAATTTGAAGTTCGTACAGCAAACTTCAAATGGCATCAATGATTTGTGATCCTTTTTCTTTAATTTTTGTAGGTAGACGTTCATAGCTTGCTTCTTTTGCACATTTTCTTCACACTCATTTCCAATCATGGACGCATAGAAACACAAATATACATACACACACACCCTGCAAGGTAAATTTCAGTTCTTTGCTTTTCATTAAAGCGTGTTTGTTTGTGTATACAGCTAATGTGCCTACAACCACTTGCACATTTAAATTTGCACAAATAAATGGCATAGAAATCCCATTTCAAACATATTTTATCTGCTGTGAAAGACTGACCAACTGGGATGTTGAAAGATACTTCTCTGAACAGAAAAGATAATAATTTATCCATTTTCTAACATGTAAAATTCTTTGGAATTCTATATTGTTAAAGTCATGAAACATTCAAATTTTATATTTTTCTTAAATCGTATTGTCTATATCCCAAATAAAGCAAAAGAAAGACAAATGATTATTAGGGTAGTCATTTCCTTTTTTTAATTTTTTAAAAAAATTCCAAATAAGGACTGGTTGCCATGTCCTGGGAGATTTGTAAGAATAAGCCTGTTTTATTTAATGAGCAAATATTTGAGTGTTAGTGGATTTGTAAGTTTCCTAAAAGTTTGGGGGGAAAATATATTTATAAATAAATAGTTGTTTCTATCGTGTGTGTGTGTGTGTGTGTGTGTGTGTGTGTGTGTGTGTGTATGTGTGTGAGGGAGGGAGGGAGCAAGAGAGATAAAGAGGAGATAATGGAGGGAACGAGAGGAAGGAAAGGGAAAGAGAGTGAAGCACTGGGTGCCCCTGTGACTCAAGGAGTAGGGCGTCGGCCCCATATACCAGGGGTGGCAGGTTCAAGCCCAGCCCAGTCAAAATTACAAAAAAAAAAAAAAAAGAGAGCAGGGGAGAGAGATGCACTATGACAGTAAATGTAATTTCAAATGTTTGGTACAAATGCCTATTGACCTTAGAAATCTAAATAACCAACCTTTTAAATGTGAATTCCCAGTTTTACCAAAATGTGATACTCCAAAGGCACCGCACTGAGAAGGCTGCACCTGGGAGTCACTCCAGGCTGATTTTTCTCCTTTTGGGGGACACAGAAGACAATACTTTTCTCTTATCATCAGCTCTAGGCCTTTCTTTCTGATTTATGAAGAAATATCAAAAGAATTAATATGTACAACTTGAGTAAACAATGACTAAGAAGGGATATGCTAATTATGTACAAGAGTTTAAAAGGTGCCTACATGAGGAGGCTGAGGAGTTATTTAGCTTGGCAGCTAAATATTGCCAGGAGATACAAAAGCACATTAAGCAAAGGGAGATTTAAACTAAATACTAGATCCCAGAATAAATATAACACTCAGCAATGTGAGCAAGCTTGTGGAAATTGGTTGAGATGTTTAAAACACCAAAATACTAAAATTTACATTTCAAGTAAACATTCATGGAAGGGCAGAAAATAATAGATAGGAGCAAGAGAAAGACCCAAATTGTTGCCATGTGGCTAGTCAACCTGAGGAACTGAAGCAGGGTTATGTGTCAATTTCTGGCCTGAGGGTCTTCTAAAGGTTAAGAGAGTAAAAAAGAAATGGTGGCGGGGCCCTTGGGCTGAGTGATTTGAAGGACAGGGAAAAAGGTGTCCCTATGGGGACACATAGACCAGCGTAGAGGGAAAGGAGCAGGGGGATCTGAGCAGCGCATTTTAGAATTTTGTGCCTCAGGATACACATGGTATATTCCATGCCTTAAAACAAGAAACTGCACATGCTGAGATGAAAGGAGTGGTGTTTGCATTACACCTATGTTCACAGGAGACTCTGCAGATTTCTGAAACAATAATTCAACACAGAAGTTCTTAGGACTTGACCAGAGATGCTCCCCGCAGCCTTTCAACAGCAGTGTGCTCAGCACACCCTTTCTTCCCCAGTTAAATGATACTCTCTTAGGATAATAAAAAGAGAGTAGATTTTTACACCAGCTTCTGTTCCAGAAATATTTAGCCACCTTTCAATACTAAGCTCAGTTTATTTTATTTTATTTTATTTTCATTTCTTTATTTTTTATTGTTGGGGATTCATTGAGGGTACAATAAACCAGGTTACACTAAGCTCAGTTTTCTTAGGCTATATGATGTACCAAATCTTAGTCTATTCTACTATCTATACTTGTGTTTCCTAATACATCTCAGCGGTTTCTCAGTCTGTTCAGGCTGCTATAACAAAAATGCCATTGTAGGTAAAAGTGCCATCACTTCTGGCATCAACTGCTTGGCTTTTAAACAACAGAAATTTATTTCTCAAGTTCTGGAGGCTGGGAAGTCCAAGGTCAGGGTGCCAGCCAATGTAGTGTCTGATGAAGGCTCACCTCCTGGTTTGTAGATGGCCATCTTTGCACTGTGACCTGATGTGGAGGAAAAAGCAAAGCAGCTCTCTGGCATCTTTTGTATAATTTCATTATGAGGGTTCCTTTTTTTATGATCTAATCACCTTCCAAAATCCCTACCTCCAAATACCATCTCTGGGAATTAAGATTGAGTATATAAATTTTGGAGGAACACAACCATTCAGTCTACAACAAGCTAACTCAAAACATTTGTTGAGTAACTAATCTGTGCCAGGCCCTGCCCCACTTCATGGGGATATTATGTGTAAAACATGGTCCCCAAGGAGCTTACCGTCTGGAACTCTGGGTTTCCAGTGATAGAAAGATCCCATTTTCTATTAAGTTACTGTGGATTAGTGATAAATTCCCAAGTGAAGTAGTAAAGATAATGTGTCAGGGGAAAAGTCTCCTGTGGGTGTGAGTAGGACAGACTAGCAGGTGGTGCCAGGGGTTGTAGGGGTTTCAAAGGGAGGATCCTAAGGGTAAGTAAAGCAAGAACAACAACAGGGAGGGCCCAGCAGTGTTGTTCGATATTTAAAATTCTTGCCAGGCTGGTTGGATGAGGGAAAATAATGTGGTCTCTCTTACCTATGTTTGGTTTGCAACTTCAGACTCCCCCACTCCAATGAGACACCTCCGTACATAGATGCAGCCACGGGAGTGGGGGGGCTATCTCAGGACAAGCAATAAAGGATGTCTCTGCCTTCTGTGTCGGTCACTCATGGGAAAACTCTCCTTTTATCCTCAAGTAGTACTGGGACATCAGATTGAATGTTACCTATTTTATTATCTGCTTATCAGCAACATAAAATAACCACCTTAGCATGCAAGCATACCAGGCCTCACACCCAATAAATACTGCTTTGTTTTCTCTCATTCATTTTAATATTTACTTTCATAGGTGCCATCTTCCTGAACTGGTGGGACTTTCGTTAGCGCTGCTCAACTAATCTTTTTCTCTCCTGTAATTGGTCAAATTATTTTAGAATTTCAAAATATCTAAGACCCACAACCCACCATTTCTGGGTATTTTCTGAGAAGTGAAAAGAAATCATTGCTATCAACCATCTCTAAGATTATCTCTCTTCTTCTAACATCTCTGTACCCATTTGGGAATAAGGTTTATGCATGTATGGGAGGGCAGGAAAGAAATCCTAGAATATTCTGAAATAATCACTCTTTTCTCATTATAATCTACCATTACTCTCACAACCAATAATGTTATTTTACTGCCTATTCTGCTTGTGCTCTCCAGGTTATTAATGTGCTTGCACCTTTGTCAGCCTGCTAAATAATAAAATTCATTGTCATAATTGCCATTGGTCTACAGGGTATCTGTGTTCACCCGGAAGATTCTTAGCATTGAATACATGGCCTGACTATCTGTCTATAGAAGCATATATGCAAGAAAAATCTCTCTTTTTTTTCAAGCCCAAATTCTTCTCTATTAATCCAAAAAAGCAGCCTATTACCCTTTCTAAGAGTTCTGTGTTCTCACTACATTCCACTTCTGTACCATGTAAAAGCAGATCTGACTGTTCACTTAAATGTGGGAAGGGAAAAGTAGCATTGGGGGGGGGAAACACAGGGAAAAATACCTTACAAAAAATATCCAACTATATACTATGGACTACTTTTTTTAAAATTTTTGAGTAGGGGCATGTGCTTGATAATCTGTAGAACTTCCAAACCAAATTATATCACTATTGCCTATTTGTTGCTGGAATTGGAGTTTCCTCAAAACTGGTGATATTGATAATTGACAGAAGCTTAGAGTTTTCCAGACAATTTTGTTATAGAATGTTATCAAAGAGCCCCTATATTCTATTGGGGGCCTAGTTAACCAGCTTTGCTAACATATTTGGACGGTAAATTCATCTCCTTGCTAGTTGTCTATTATGTTAAATTGGCCATCAGAGAATACTCAGGAAAGGAAAACAGTTTGGGGCATTTGAGCAGAGCTAATAATTGGCACCATTTAGTGTAGGATAACAAGATCCTATCATGGTGGCAGGACTGTGCTCTTTTAGCGCGCTTGCCAGCTGCTCTACCCCATCCCAAGCAGCAATGAGTTTTGAAGTTTGGGGGTGAGAGGGACTCAATTTTTCTTGAGTTAAAGTGCATGGGTCTTCTGACCAAGCTCTGGCTGGACCCTTCCTGCTGCCCAACTTCATTTCCTCTTTACCTTCTCTTTCTTCTTTTCCTTTTTCTCCCCATCCACTTCCTCTTCCTTATCTCTCTCTATCTACTTAGGAAGAAACTCACTCAGTTGATTATATTCTGCATGTGGGAAATTTAAAGCTTAATTTAAGCTCACCTATATTGAGATTTCTTTACTAAAATGGACATATCCAACTTTGTAGATCTTTCCCAAAAGGGACTCCATATTCCAAATCATAGTTTTTGGAAAACTAGTAACATTTAGCTCCCTACCTCTCAACCCTAGATGATACAGTTTATCACAAAACACATCATCGGCCACCATACTCATGCTTCTTGCCCATGGCCTGAAAGCCTCAGAGATGATGTAGTTTGATGTAGAACAAAGAAAACCACAACTACAAGACAGGGGTTAGCCATGATTCTTGTGAACAAAATTCCACACAATCTTGAGAAGGCTAATGGTTTCTCAAAGCAAGCCACTGCTCCATCTAATAATCACATTGGTGTAAAGCATGCTTCGTGGGATGGTGTCATTAGTGACATTAGTGATTCACCCACATCCCCTCAGAGCACTTCACAGCTTGTGTGCACCTCCCTATAGCCCCCGCTTTGTTCCAAACCTTAACTATTGACCAATGGGTGTGGACATATGAGCCCTCCAGCTTCCTGCCTCAGCATCAGGACAATTTTAAAGTGGAACAAGTGCTGCCCCCAGACCTCCCTGAAAGATCAAGTCAGTTGGTCTCTGTGGGATTTAGGTTGGCATCACATCCCTGCTTAGCTTCTTTCTCCTCTAGGTCCCATTTCCCCACTCTCCTCCCAGTATTTCCTGAGAATACTTTCCACTTAATCGTTTTCACGAGGTTTTTTGTCTTGGGGTCTGTTTCTGCAGAATCTGACCTCAGACAAAACACCTTGTCAAATTACTGAAAAGCCATGTGGATTTATTGCTTCTTAAAAGAAAAAGGAGGTGATCTGCTGCATGTTTTAGACTTTGAAAGACAATCATGCAAACCTCTGTTTTTCAGGAAGAGAATTTGAAGGAGAAGAAGAATATCTGGAGATCCTCGGCATCACCAGGGAACAGTCAGGCAAATATGAGTGCAAAGCTGCCAACGAGGTCTCCTCAGCGGATGTCAAGCAAGTCAAGGTCACTGTGAACTGTGAGTATCACGGGGGTCAGCAGGGTCCATGTGCCAGAGCACACCTACACCTCCAGTGAGCTCCAGTGATTCCATTAACAAAAGAGCATTGCATTTCATGCAGGTGGCCCTCCAGTCAGGGACACACATTTATACATTGAACACATCCAAGGACGAGACTTGGCCTTTGAATTTTATAAATCCACTCTACCAACTCTAAATGTAATTCATAATACATTTAACAATACCCTCTGTCTTTTACTCAGTCTAAAGAATTAAGAAAACATGATCAGACAGACAGAACTAACATTTCTGGCAGTCACTATTCTAGTCTTTGTGGAAATCAAGGTCATCCTAGTTTAGAAAAAGCAAGAAATCATATCTGCTTTAAGTGGAATTTCAATCTCAATGCATTGTTTGTCAGAAGGGAATACCTCAAGATTCTATTTTATCTTCCACTATTTAACTAATTGGCCTTGGGAACAAATTTGAGCCACTATGGTCAGATACCGTGAGTCCCTGATGGCTAACACAGGTACCTGATAAGTTAATTTGGGTTATCTGTCCCAAAGCATGGGCATTAGAAAGGAAGATTTCACTAAGATGCATAGGTAAGCAGGCATACTTTGAACTTCTCAGATGAAAGGATTCTTAGATGTAGTTCAAAAGGGGGAGTGGGGAGGCTACATATGATATGTGTCACCAAGCAAAGGAATAAAGAGAATTCGTTTATCCTGTTCCATTAGAAGTGACTTTCTTCATCATTCAAATTCAAGTTCTCACATCACCTAATTGTGGCTAGTGACAGGGACAAAGATCTGTTCTCACAGTTCTCTTCTACACATTTCACATACACACACTGCATACACACAGATATGCACACATAACTCAAGATACACAGACATACATGCACAAATGTCTTAATCCATGTTTGAAATTATCCTGGAGGCCATGCTGAGTTGCTTTCTGTCATTTTATGTCTTCCATGCAGTTACCTTTGTGCCCAAAATTCTATGCAAATTATTTCAATTCTTCTCAACAACCCTGGCAAGGTAGGTAGAATTGAGTCCATTATAGAGCATAAGAAACTAGAGCTCAAGGAGGTAAAACTGCCGATCTAAAAGCAAATGTAAGAAACAGGACTTAGATTCAGGTTCACTTGATTCTAAAGCCCATGCTCTCATGAAGAAGAGGAGGAGAAGGCAGAATTGTCAATTCTTCATATTTACTATATGCAGCACTGAGTTAAGAAATTTACATTTGTCATTTAATGTGTGAGATGACGTGAGATAAGCATCCCTAGTCTTTAGTCATTTGGAAGCTGAGGAAACTTGCTTAAAGTGACTCAGCCTGTGCTAGGAGTCAGTATTACCTATGGCCTTCAGGCTTGTAGCCTTCTTCAACAGCAGCAAAGACTCCTTCTCACCAGACTCACAAGAGTCGAGCAGATCTGACTCTGCTGTAATTTGTAGTACTCGTTTCCGAGAAACAAGAGCTGCATTTCATGAGCTCTGAAGCTCTTCTATTCCTAGCTGTCTTTTAATTTTTTAGTAGTAGAGTTTTGAAATGCCAGTTATTACTATTCTTTTCTAGTGCTGGGTGTGTTTCAAAGACACATTAATGATCGCAATGTTATAATATGCTTTAGGACCTTTTTTCACATGAAAGGCAACTTCTCTGGATGTTTGTATAAGTTTATAATTAGGTTTGCTTCTTTTATGTACACATAACCATGCCATCATCTTCCATCTCTTTGCTGACTTTTACAGTCAAGATTTCATTTTCTCTTAATTGACCTTCATCTTAATTAGATTTCGGAAAGTCCAATCATGGAGTACATAGAAAATATTTATGCTTCCATTGTGTGAAACATCAAAGTGGTCTGGATTGCAGATGGTTCCCAAGATCAAAGCTAGTCGCCTGGGCCCTGTTATTATTAGCGCAATTAGTCTGACATTGCTCTTCCTGACTGTCCCCAAAGTGTAATTTAGAACAGAAGAAAATACTGATAATTTTTAAGAAAAGACTTTTATGAAAATGTGAGCTTTTGCTAGCAATGAATTAACTACAGAAAGATATAGCCAGAACCTCAAGATTCTAAAAAGACAATCCTACTTAATTATATGGAAAACTCGAGTTGAGTCAAACATGTAGTGTGTCCTAAGCAGCAGAACTTAATATACTCCTGACCTTATAAAAATTACTCAGAAAATGTTTACTGAGTGAGTAGGTGAAAAACTCACGGGTAAACTTGACCTTAACATTTCTCCAAACTGTGCAAATGATACTGATCATGAATCAGGAAGAATATTCTAAGATCAATGTCCTTTGGAATCACCTTCTTACCAAAATTTCATGAGCTGTGTTTATGTTGTGATAAAACTTGTCATCATGCCAGTTGTCCTGTTCAAGCAATTCATCCTACTTAAATATAATTGTATTAAGTAGATGAATTATAAAACCAAGTTTGCCTAACAAAACTCTCGCATACAGGGAAATATCTAGGATCACCTTTGTCACTCTATCTAAGCCTGTATGCTATGAAATGTCTTATTATTTAAATGAATTTCTCTACCTTTTCAAAACAGGATTTGGCACTAAGTCAGAGGATCAGTATGGCTAAGGTAACTACTGGCTAAATAGATTATTCTAATGAAAAGACCTCAAGTATCACTAAAAAAAAATAAATACATAAATCCCAGTGATGGTAGCTTTCTCTCACCAGCATGTCATCAAGTCATTTACTCAGTTGCCAACAGATGCTTGTTGCAAGACACTGAGAGGGTGGAGCAGGAAACAAGAGGCACATGACAGTTTCTCCTACTGTGCTCACAGACTAGGTTCCATGGTCTCTTCATTTTACTTCCTTCAGATACCTTTCTTTCCACTAGGTCTACAGCATTGTACATAGCCCTTTTATATACAATTTTCTAATTGGTAAGAGGTCCCAGAATTTCCAGAAAACTGAACATTGGCTCAAAATGGCATCAATTACATAAGCTTAGTAGAATTTATACAATAGATAAATGACTTTTGACTTTCTGTATCTTACCCACAATACAGCTACAAATTTCTTTCAGTAAATAGTCCTAAGGACAGTCCATCCTTTCATTGCAAGTTCCAGGGGCTAATTCCTCAATTTCAATTCTCAGAGTACTTTTAATGTATCTGCTTATAAGTTTAGCTACCCTAGTAGCTATCTAGATATCTAGAACAATATCTAACACATAATAAAAGTTGAATAAATACATATTCTTAAATTTATTTGGGGTATTTCTATACTGGACTTTTTTTCTACTACTGAAGAAATTCTTAAAAGCTGTTCCCAGGTCTAAACCCTGCCCTGTACTCCACTGACCAGCTCCTGTTCTCATCTGCCTTCTTCCCACAGCTAGCTCTCTCTCTCTGCAAATAGGTTCACATTAGCACTCTTCACAACTTTTTCTTTTACTGCTTTCTCTTTGAACTCAGCTCTGCCCTCAGTCTGGTATCCAGAGCAACACAGGTGCTTAGAAACCTAAATGTAAATGTGTCAACCGGTCTGTGAAACTAGTGTATGATGCCCCATGATCATATCAATGTACACAGCTATGATTTAATAAAAAAAAAAAAAGAAACCTAGGATGTTGATATTTTTAAATGTAAGCTTATTCTTACATCTGATAGCCACTTATTTAGAGGAAGCATATACAATTGGGACTGAAGAAAACTTTTGCCTCCAGATAATTTACTACATATATGTATTTTAACTGGAATATTTAGTGCTTTGATTCAAAAAACAAACTAATAAGTCAACTTTGGGAAAACAATTTCATAGGAAATCTTCAGTGGGAATTCAGAGTGCTATAACTTTGTACCATAATTTTTTTTTTTTTTTTTTTTTTTTTTTTGCCAAAACCCAAATGTTTTTTATTTTTTACTTTTTTTGCATTATTATTATTATTATTATTATTTTATTATTATTATAGATAAAAATATGCACCATAGATGTGGCCCAACCCATAATTTTGTAAGACACAATTTTTGAGCACCTTCAGAGTCCCAAGGTTATACCCTGGAGACTTCAGATTCATTCACTGTCATCATCACACACTGACAGTGGCCAAGGAAATGGGGATTGAACTGGGCCTGGTCTTCCCCTTGCTTTATCCCAGATCTTGTTAGTGTGTTTAGTTTAGTATTGCTAGTACATGGTGATTAAAAAACAAATAAGAACAACTTAGTCTTATTATTGTTCCTAAATTCTCTACAGACAATGCCTTTATTATTCCTGTACCCTCTGCCTCTGCTGCCTTGTTATACCACTGCACACTAACCCTGGAATATAATCAATAGGATCTCCATGTATTGAGGCCAAAAACAAAGCCCAGCAAGTGTGTGCATTCTCTACCACAAAATCTAAGAAATTGTGAGTGGTAGACTTGGGACTCTAACTTTTGTCAAGTTCCAAAGCCCTCCCTCCTTCCATTAAAACATGAGAATAATTGTACTATAAAATAATAAATGTAACTCTTTAGCTGTTGAAAGTGCTGACATATAAATGACTTCATTTGATGTTTACATCAAACCCATGAGATAGGTAGGCAGGTGTCACCATCTACATACTGAAGAGCTACAGGAGGACATCACATCTATGGGGACAACCTGAGTGTCACAGGTGGCAACTGAAGCTGCATGCATCTCCTGACTACTAACGTGGGTTTATACCCACCATGGCACCACATGTTGTGCTACTTGTTGGTAGCCTGTAAATAGCACAAAGAGGAAACATTCATCTTTCTACCTACCAGCGTGTTCTTATGAATACTATTTTTCCTTCTTAGAACTATATTGCTTTCTAAAACAACTCACTTAAACAGAAGTGCCAGAGCAGAGAGATTCAGAGCATGGATTTCAGAACATGATAGACCAGGGTTCAAATTCACACTCCACCAAATACTGACCATGTGAATTTGGACAAGTTCCTCTCCTCCTTTGGTCAAGGCTTCTGTAGGTCTGTCTTCTCATTCATAAAATGGGGGTAATAATACTTACCTTCTAGAGCTATTATTTGAATGAAAGGAAGACTAAGGCCTAGTAGAGTGATGACATATGGTAAATGCCTATAAATTAAAATCTTCATACTGTTATTCCCTATAGGGGTAATGTTAAATGGATGAAATTTTGCTTTCTATGCCACTTTCATTATTATCTTATTTGTTCTGATTGAAGGAATCTTGTTATTGATAATGTCAGAAGAGGAAAGGCCCTATTAATATTGTCAGAATCTTGAATTTTGAAGTAATAAAATCTGAAAGAGTCCTTTGACAATTGTAAACTCTTCCAAAGTCACATAAGAAATAACAATGAACCTCTCAGTACAGCACTTTTTTGAAGCCACATTTTTATTATAGCTATATTTTAAGCAAGGACATCTATTATTTTAATTACACTGGGCATTCTGAAATATGATTTATAATAACCTTTCTTAGCCTCACCTATACAGAAATCATTACAGATGAATTTTGAAATGTTCATCCCAATAAACCATAAAAGAATACATTTGCACCATGTTATCATTTGAGAAATATTAAGAATGATGAGCTTTATGTACATCAATCAACATTCATGGATTTACCCTAGCATAAGAAACTTCCTATTCATTTAAAGAGAGAAACAAGTGGTTGAACTCTGAAATTGGTGAGTGTCATCCTGTTCCAAGATAATGCACTTCTAAGGGCTCAACTCTATTTTTCTGCAGCTTCCCTATCCTGGAGTCTCTGAGGGGATAACAAATAGCTTTCCACCTAGTCTCTCAGCTTCCAAATAACTTTAGAAATAAGTAAATAAATAGTCTGAGAGACCTAATGTTCCTATTTCTAGAGGTCAAGGTGGTTAGAGACAGTAGCACAGCGTGGCCGACTCACTTTCTCGGTCATGGCAGCTCTGGGCTGGGGCAGACCTGCCCATGGGAAATCAGGGAGGATAAATCCCAAGTAAGATGTGGGCATGGAGAAACAGAGGAGATCTCTACTCCCTGAGGAAATCTTGGTCCCCAAAGAAAGAAGGGAAAGAAGTAAGCCAAAGAGGTCAAGTGTTTTCTTCCCAAAATCTCAATCAGAAAAATCAGTTCTTTCCCCTGGGTCCTTGAGCAGTAGGTACACTAAATAAGCTTCTGCCAAATAAAAGGAAACCTTCAGAGTGAGGAAGAACTCTCTAGAACAGTGAACAGCAAGGACCTACATTCCTGGTCTCACACCAGAGGGATTTAAAGGCATTGACCATGGCAATATTATCTTGAGGTGCCACAGCTGTGAACCTCACAGGTGTGGTGGTAGGAAGTGAGGAGTCTGGCTTAGTGTAGGACAGGTTTAGGAAAATAATAGTCATCATTAAGGATTTGTCATGTATAAGCATGTGGTTCCAGAAACTCACAAACACTGGTTCAAACTCATTTCACAAATTGTGAAAATGAACAAACCCATACCATCATAAGCAACATTCTCTCTCCAGCCAACATCAACGTGTCATCAAGCTACGTATTATACAGTCACTGGAAGTTTAAGAATAGTACAGTAAGAATAAGTGAAGATGGGAAACTCATATTCATTGCAGATTGCTGGTCATCTATTTCTTCTCTTGTGTATCTTATCTCAGTGAATGGTATCACCCAAGCCTGAAGCCGGGGCGTTATCTTTTTGGCGCTCCTTTCTCTTCACCCTTCACTTTACTCAATTGCTAGCCTCATCAGTTCTGAGGCCTCATAGATCATAAACCTATCCATTTCTTCCCAGCCCCTTTATCCCAAGCCTAGTACAGACATCTGTGAATTTCTGCAGCAGCCTCCAAATGAACTGCCTGTTTTGGGTTCCAGGATTTTATAGATGAGGAAATTGAAGCAGTGTGACTCTGTGAAAAGTGCTAAACTTTCTAATAAGGAAGGAAGATGATGGGCAGAGCCTTCATTTGAGCTCAGGTCTATCAAACTTTCAATCTGAGCTCACAACCTCCAGTCTATGTTCCATCCCTCTGCTAGTTCCTCCCCCACCAGCACAACTGAAGCCAATTACTGCTTTAGCCTTTGAACTGGTGTACTCTAATGATCTATATAGCCAATTACAGAATGAAAGCCTTTTAAATGAAGCCTTGGTGATCATTTTAGATTAGCTCCTACTTTTAAAAGATGAGAAAGAAAAGACCCAATCTGACACAGACGCTTGCCCAGATCACAGTACTTGTGAAAAGTCGTCAAAATCAGACCTCGGGTTTCCTATTCCTGACTCCTAATTCCTTATTCCTAATCCAGGGAATATCTAAACAAGTTATAATTTGCAAAGTTCCCAATTTAAGGGTTAAATGAGTTAAGGGTATGAAAATACACTTGCATTATAATGATACCAACTGCCCATTTGTAAAGAATGGGCAATTTTGACCAGAATTGGGATATATGACAGCTGGAAAGGATGCTATAGATCATGAAAATGTGGTTCCCTCATTTTATATGTAATAAAGCCAAGGCAGGGAAAAACACAGAGTGTAATGGGAGGCCCACCCAGCCAAATGGAAATTAAAACCCCTGGTTTTCAATCCAGGGTTCTTTCTGCTATATCAGCTTCTCATTCTGTGCTTATATGAAAATAAGCAGATAAGTCTAAAGTAAAATGATGACAACAACAGAACAACAAATTGTTTAGGACTATTTCTTCCAAGTGTACACACAAAGACAAGATGCTGTTTTCTGGTTCTGTCTTGGAAGGTCCATAACTTGCACAAACATAGCACCATGCACAAGAGCTCAAGTCTACAATCCTATCATAGTCATGTGGACCTGTAGACCCTCACTTCATCTTTGTAGGGTTTTTTGACTGTAATCTGGCAAATTGGAATGTCAAATGTGTTTCCGAGCTCATTTCAAGATTGTTATAGGTTTGTGGACCTATTCCTGAGCATAAAAACCAAGTATACAACTGCCAGAGAGGGCAGAACACTCATTGATAAGAAGTCTTCCATGCACTAGAATAGACATCAGACTGAATGAACCCCACACACGAAAGTAAAATTTGCCTGCATCATAGTGATAAGTAAACACATAAGAAAAAAGAAAGTAAAATAATCAGCTAATCCTAGTTTTTTGTTTGTATATTTCTGAATCCTGCCACAAGATCAGGCCAAGCTTGGGTTGGGCTCCTCAAAACCACTTTAAAATATAATAACTATAGTAATAAAGAAGGAGAAAAATGGTAAAATTGTAGATTGAAAGCTCTAAGCTTTTGGTATTAACTTTTAATTTATGGAAAGAAATGACTATACAAATATTTACAATCTACAGTTGGAATAACTGATGAGCTATTGGAGAAGGGAAAAAGAAATTCTAGGTTCATTTCCATAAAACCCTGTTGAGTCTCTCATTTAAGTAAATCAAGTCTACTTATTCATTATAATCTCTTATCTTTATTTAATTTTCTAGTGATCAGTCCCATTCAACTGATCACATAATTCATATAAATGAAGCTTTAAGACAATCCCTTCCCTGCCTCTCTTCAATGAGATTGTCCTTCTTAATTCCTTCCACCATAGAAATTCTGGAATACCCTCTACCTCTCATACAAACCCTTGTGTCTGTCCTTCCTACAGATCCTCCCACTATCACAGAATCCAAGAGCAACGAAGCCACCACAGGGAGACAGGCTTCACTCAAATGCGAGGCTTCGGCAGTACCTGCACCTGACTTTGAGTGGTACCGCGATGACACCAGGTACGTGTCACATCTGTCCCTCTACTCCACAAGGTGGTGGTCCTGGAGATACCAGAAGCCCAACAAGAAAACCAAGACAGTTGTAATTACGTGGAACTATTAGACTCTTCCTTCTCACTGATCTTTTATCAAGTGCTTTGCGGCCTGTAGCTCTTAAGCGGAACCCAACAGCAGTCAGCTAAAATAAATATAAAAATGGTTTAACTGGCAGCTTCCACCAAGCTGTCTTTCCTGCCTATGACAGAAACTCAAGCCCATTCCTCGGTTTTCTCTGTCAATGGACATTGGTTCTGATAACATGGCATCATGCAATTAAACAATCTCTAGCTACTCCCTTTCTCTCCTTTTAAAGAATTAGTAAGCTTAAATGTTCACCATCTTTCCTTTTTACTCTTCTGTTTTTGAACTTTTAGGATAAACAGTGCCAATGGCCTTGAGATTAGGAGCACAGAGGGCCAGTCCTCCCTGACGGTGACCAACGTCACTGAGGAGCACTATGGCAACTACACCTGCGTGGCTGCCAACAAGCTGGGGGTCACCAATGCCAGCCTAGTCCTTTTCAGTAAGTATCCCAAAAGCAGGGCACAACTCAGCAGAAGTAATCTGAATTCTCACATGGAAAACTTGAAAACCATTTCCTTATGTTTTAAAGGTAAACTTGCACAAAAATAAGGATATACTCACTAGGACAAAAACACAGAGTTCTCAATCCCTGTGCATAAGTAGAGTGTATAGTTTTTTGTTTTGTTTTGTTTTGGCTTGGTGTTTTTTTTTGTTTGTTTGTTTTTTGTCTTGATTGGTTAATCTGAAAGAACATTCAGAGAACACAAATCTTCTTGCTGATGGTCTCTTTAAAAAGCAGAGGTGATGTAAGAGCCTGGAAATGGATGGCAGTTAAAAAATGGCAGTGACAAGAATGATTGAGGAAGAAATGCTCAGTGAGAATGGATAAGGTGCTAGGAGAAGGGAGAGGCTGGAAAAAGAATGTGTATTTTTAACGACATACGGGGAAAGGTGAAATGAATGATTAAAACATAAAATCTACAGAAAGCTTTCTATGTGGCAGGAGACATTACTTTTCTGATATATTTTTGGAATACAGATAGAATGGTAGAAAAGAGGAGCATTTCAGAAGACAAGAGAAGATCTTGGAAGTAGACCGTGTAGGAATCAGTGATTTCAAAGTTGCTGATGTTAGTACGTGGCCCCAGCTTTAAGTTTTGCCTTTTAGCAGCATATAACAGTCAAGTTTCTGATTCCCCTGTCTTGTTGATAAGTATAGATGTGAATATTCCCAGAAACCAAATAATTATAATTGGGATCACAGAAAAATGATAGCATTTGGAATAGAGACAGGTTTATCAGAATAAATAAATCATGCAAAACAGTCAGCACGTGCTAAGTCAGAAAATTGATTTGGACTAAGGGGAAAAGTCCAAACAAGGTACTGTTTCTATTTTGGAAAAGCAAAAAACTTAAGACTTTTTTCTTCTGTACAGGTCAATTGAAAAACTAGGAAAGCAATGATCAGAAGCTAAGTCTCCATTTTGCTTTTTTCCATCTAGCTGAGGCCTCAAAGGAAAAAAAAATGATTTTTGGAAGAAAAATAAATTTAAGTGAGAGCTCTCTTGAAATGTAGTGTTAAAGCCATTCTAAACCTGTTCAAGATCCAACTCTACTTACAAAAAACAACCACAAATGACTCTAAATTTGGCCTTCAGTTTCTCATTCATAACTCTCACTGGCATCAGCGTGTGACAGTTTGATGGAGGCAGCTATACAAACACTGCATCGATAGGAAGTTTAAAATTCATTACCCGTGTACTTGTCTCCAAAGACCCAGCATCAGTATTCTAGCTTCAACTAGAAACATCAATATCCCCAAGACACTTGAGAAGATATTTATTAAGAAATGTAGGTTATTTGATTCACTCTCCTAATGTTCATGGTTCCATAAGTGGGGAGGGGTGAATACCAGCTTCAACTATGAATTTGAGATTCTGACAAATCTAAAGTGATCTGGTTAAGCAGAACAACGTACACTTAACAAGGAGATTTTGTGGAGATTAGAAAGGAGAAAATTGTTTTAGTTAAAGTAAGGAATTATATATTTGCATTAAAGTCTATTTTCTTGCTATCCCACTTAGACTAAGAAGTATGCTAATGATATGCTTCAACTATTATAATAAATAAGAAGTTGCCTAGAGACTGACAGAGAGGAAAAGATAGGAGGGTGGACGGAGGGAATACTTCAGAAGAATGAGAGCATGATCTAGGTCAAAGACAACAGAAAATCTGCTAGGAGTGGTCGTGGATGGTAATCTCAAGCCTTACAATGCTAGCGCCACAGCACCAAGGTCCATTTAAAGAATTTAGCTCAGTAAAATTAGGAAACTCCCAAATCTTATGTAACTTCTGTTTGTGAATTAAGGATCAAGGAATCACACAATTATATTATGTCCTACTGCCCTTTATGATTTGGTAGAAGTAACCCTCAATTATATATTTGAGAAGCGCGTGGCACAGTGAGTAATGATGTGCCACTTCCTGGTGGGCCCACACTACCCTCTACAGAACAGCCCACACAGGCTCCAGTGGGGTTCTGTGATCAGGGGCAACATGTGCATCAGCATTTGGTTTGCAACTGAATTCTCACCTTTGTGGAAAGTCGGGGAGTATTGTACAGAAAAAATAAAATACGAAAGGTCATTAGCTTTTGAGGTGAAAGGAGCTATTAAATTTGCAGGAAAGTAATGGCTTTATTGCCCTGTTTCTTAGACCCATGGCCAAAGTGTGACCATTTCAAAGGGGAAAGCTCCTTTTCCTTGGTAGCAGAAATGGCATTCTCTCCTGCCCCTCCCCCCAACCTCTGCTTGCCACCATCACCAGCAGTTAGTTTGGGGAGGTGCCTTGTTACAACCTGCTTAGGCTCTGTGGTAGCATATTTCACAAGCAAAAAAGAAAATGAAAGAAAAAGAGGGAGGAAGAGAAGGGGAGGGAGGAATAGGGAGGAAGAGGAAGGGAGTAAAAAAGTAAGGGAAGGAGGGAGAGAAAGAAAAAAAAAAGTACACAGATGGGTACATAGCTCATTAAATAGATTGAAAGTAAATGGGATTCATGGGTAAAGCAAGGCACTGTGCCCCTGTTGACAGTGGTACTTTCCCAGGAGCAGCATCAGGAGCTGGTGGATGGGTGGGGGTGGGTATTGTGTCTGGTGGCCCTGACAGAAGCGCTGTGTGGGTAGCAGGGTGCTCTGCTGACCAAGCCAGACCCGAGCAGACCAGGCAGCTGTCAAGCTGCTGCTGGCCAGAGGCCGCAGCAAGTAGAGACCCAGAGCCAGAGCCCCCAAAGGGTTCACCATTACTCATCCGTGCTGGTGGGTCAGCACATTGTCAGCCACGTCCACCACAGTAATGTGCTGACTTTTCACACGGTGTCAATTTGTGGTCACATACAACACACACTTCTTCATTCGCCACTCAAATATTGATCTCCAAATGGGTCAAAATAATTAGATGAGTGTGCAAGAATACTCTATACTCGCAGCAACTTTTCCTAAGTCAACAGAAGCATTCCCTTCTCATTTGTTTTGCTCTCCGCATGTTCTAGCACTCGGTTTGTCAAAGATACAGGCTACCTCCGTCTACGAAGCCAAGTCATGCTTTTTGTACTTTTTTCTTTCTCCCTGGGCTGAGGGTTACCTTCTGTAACTTTTGTGAATGTGTTAATGGGATGGCACACTGGGTATGGGCAAGGATTCCGCTTCTGTGATGCACATTGCCAGACAGCTCATCACAGAAACGAGGACTGTCCTAGCGTTGCCACGAGAAGTTCCACAGTCTGCATGTGTGATGTAACAGATTGTGAATTTCCACACTGATGCCTGAAATCTACCCACAGAAGTAATAGGTTTACCTTGTTTCATGTTTACGTTGAGTTAGTTTTAAAGCAGCAGATACAAAGGAAGGATAAGGCCTGCGATTGGCGTCTCTTCACTTCCTATCCAGTGAGTGCCTGTCATGTGCTCTGCCGTGTGTACTGTGCTAAGTGCTTCACACACATAACCTCATTTAATTGTCAACAACAATCCTGTTTCTCCATTATACCATGAGGTTGAGTAACTAGTGCTGCTAAGGAAGGCTCCTTTAAATTCAGATAGTCCAGGCTCTACCAAGGGAGTCCAACTTTTTTTCTTCTTTGCTACTCATGGGAAAAAGAATTGTCTTGGGCACACAAATGCTAACAAAAGCTGTTAAGCAAAAAAAAAAAAAAAAGTTTCATAAATAATTTTCGTGGTATCTGCCACCACAGATAAGCAAAAACGTCTTCAGGTGAGCCACATGTGGCCTATGGGCTGCTGGTCGGCCTCCTCTGCCTGAGTTATCTACATTTGTGTATGTGGGTAACACATCAAGAGATACATCTCGGAGTGCCACTTAATGAGGCCTTTGTACTGGCTGTATGCTGTTATCTTCCTTCTCATGCATCTCCTTCTTCTACCATCTCCCAATTCCATTTCCGTTAACCCCTGCTAGCCTGGGCCCACTAGATTAGTTAGACTGTTGGTTTTCTCTTTGGTATGTTGAGATTCTCAACTAATACTCCATTCCAGTGACCAGATTTTGGCTCTTGGAGCAGAAAATTACCATCCTTAAAAGAACAATCCAACTGATCAGTTACTTGTACTTTAGAGGAGGTATTTTAGTAAGGTATTTTGAGGCTATTGAGTACAAAAGAATAAAAATACAAAGAAATGTACACTGAGCTATGCCAGGCCACATCAGTGTGTAGGAGGTATTTTCAATTTTCTTTTTAATTTTAAAATATCATTCAATTGCAAACCTGTAATTTACTAAATTTCAAGTGCCACCAAAGCAACCCAGCTCTGGAGAGTGTCTTTATGATGGGGGCCTCCTCCTTTTCTTTAAAAACAATTATAAGTTATTAACCGAAGGGCTTGATGTTCAAACATACACCACTTGATTGCTAGTTAAAACTTGGCAAAGCCTCTTAACCAGCTACTTTTAGATGCCACATAATAAAACAATTTGAGCTGCTATCTACCTACATATTATTTGAAAGCTAGCTGCAGATTCCTTAAATGGGATCTCTTTGGATACAAAAGGAAATAGGTGGGCACTTGGACTAGTTTTCATTTCAGGAATGGGCTTCAAATATGTAGACTTCTAGTTAGACCACTGAACCTTTGTTAGGCCCATTGGAAAATAAAATAAAGCTGTATCCAAGTTAATACATTACCCACACATACACAGTCTACCCTCAAGTCTAAAAGTGCCCTTAATCCAAGAGACTTGCTTAAGTGTTAATACCCATTCGGTTGTTTGTCATGGTGTCCCCGTAGAATCAGCCAATAGCACCTTCCCCACCCCACCGTGACCCATTTAGCAGATAAGAAACCAAAGCTCAGAGTTAGAAGACTTGCTAAGAGCCATGGGGTGCACTGCTAGGGCCAGCCTCAAGGTTCTGTTCCTAAAACCTCCCAACCAGCAGCTAAGCATGTTGACCTCAAGTATTAGCAGCCCAAGGAAGACAAACAGATAACCCAAGGTTTCCATCTTCCCTTACTTTTGCAAATCAAAAGTTGGTAAGTTTCTTTTTCATTTTAAGTGGTATTTACTTCACTTTATACTCTTACAGAACCCCACAAACCCGGGTATAAACTACTAAACAGCAGCACATTAATGGTGGAAAGATTAGAATGAAAAGCTGGGATGGGGAAGCATCTAAGGAAAGATAAATCAACAGAATGGAATTAAGAGAATGAGAATGATTAACGGGGCATGGTAGACCTAAGATTATGATGACGAGGTGGAGCTGAGATGGTCATTAACAAGCTGAGAAGCAGTTGAAAAGGCAAGGAAGCGAGGGTGGGTGAGATGGTTCAGCCATACAAATGGTCTTATGGAAATGAGGGCAGAGTGCATTTTACCCAGCTGTGAACAGTGTGATGAGAAAATATTAAGCTGAGTCATTTAAATAGTCTAAATAATAATAGTAATAATAAAAGTAAAATACAGCAGAAAGGGTACAGGACAGTGGTCTCCAACTGCTTCATAAATGCTGAAAGCAGTTTAGCTACTTATTTTCAAAGCTGGAAACTGAATACCAAATAACCAGTGAAAAATCATTTTTTACTTGACACTTGTGTAACTAAAACACAAGTGTTCACTAGGCTATTACTACCTGCTCCATCTTTTTTTTATTATTATTAAATCATAGCTGTGTAAATTAATGCAATTATGGGATATAATGTGCTGGTTTTATATACAATTTGAAATACTTTCATCAAACTGGTTAACAAAGCCTTCACCGCATTTTCTTAGTTATTGTGTTAAGACATTTATATTCCATACCTAGTAGATTTAACATGTACCCTTGTAAAATGCACCATAGGTGTGGTCCCACCAATTACCCTTCCTCCACTCATCCTCCCCTCACCCCTCCCTGACTTGCTCCATCTTAATGCACGCAGGAAACTTTCACATTTTAACCTGCACCCTTAAACTAAGCTGGAGAAAAACTGACTCTAAAAAGATACAGGATTTTTTCAGTGTCCAGATGTATTGAGTACACAAAGTCCAAGTAGAGTCTATTCTTTCTAAGCTTATGGTAAAAGATGGTAGTTAGATCAAATCTGAATATTCACATAAGATTTTTCTCTCTATGGTTTTGATTTTTGTTAGTTTTCATTTCCCATTGGTCTTTATTTAATTAAGTATCTAGGATATATGCAGAAAACTATGTGCTAATGAATGTTGCACCATAATGCTTAGGGGTGGCAAATACTGCATGCTATCTCTAATATACCATTCTGCCTTTCCAAAAGGGCCTCAGAAGGGAATTTAGCCTGAGTTTTTAATGAGATAAATGGAGGGTACCTTGAACCCTTTGTCAATACATCTCAATTTACAGTCAGTAGCTTAGGTATAGAACTATGAGAGATTTATAAGCTAAGGCCTTGGTGTTCAAAAGAAAAGTACTTGTTATTATTCAACCAGATGTCTCATGAAGAAATGTGATTGGTTTATCAAATTTCAGGTGAGATTATATTTTATCAAGAGACAAGAGGATTACAGAAGAGACCAAAAATAAAATTATGTCATGCCAAGAAACTTACTACCTTATCATTACTCCTGATCTGTTATTAGTAATCAAGAAGTAAAAACCAGAGAGAAACATTGAGTTAGTATTTCCAAAAATACATTTTTCAGATGTTTGGCTAAAGCTGGTATGAGCTGTGGGACTTAGGGATTAGGAAAGAATTTCATAGCTACCAAATATCCATCTGTCATGAGCTAAAGAGATGAGAACCAGGACCAAGATGCTTCGTCTGAATTTGATCACTGTTCTGAACACTCTCAACTCCCACTCTCTCAAAAATCTAGAACCTTGGTGATAGATTTTTCCAGTGGAAGTGGGATTTTGTATATAAGGTTATTATAACAATCCAATGTTGTTTCTCTACTCTAGACAAATTTTTTAAAGGCTTTGTATTTTTAATAAGAACAGTCATATATTTTATGGGAGATAAGAGCCTAGAAGCATGGAAAGTTACCTGTTTCATAATTGTTTGGATAACTTAACATGAGAAAGATGTATATATAATATATATATATTTAAAGTCTCCATGATGCTTACTATTTTTCCCCTTTAGAGCGTGTTTTGCCCACAATCCCCCACCCCATTCAAGGTCAGTATGATTTTTATCACTGTAGCTCTTTTGCTGGGTCATTCTCCATCATCTATAATGTGCAAAACATACAAAGAGAGAATATACATCCCCAAAATTCATATACAACATAAGTCATGTTTTCCTTAAACCTTCAAAAAAAAAAAAAAAAAATCAAACAATTGCACCCACACCCATTGGTAGACATGCAAGAGGTCTGTCACCTGAGCTAATTTCTAGCTGTTCAGTAGCCAGGAAGACAATATTGAACACAGCAGTTTTCTTCTCCAATCAATATTTATTTCAAGCAACTATGTACTCACATATTTGAAACACAGCCAGTTAAATAAATTCTTTAGTTCACAAAAATATAAGTCATCTAACTACCCTCACATTTGAAGTCATTGGAATTACTGGTAAAAATTAATCTATAAGCTGCCACAGGTTAAACTCAACCTGATTAAAGCAAGGACATTCCTTTTTCTTAAAATCATGGCCAATTCACCTGTTTTTCCTTTTAAACATAACTATCTTAGGAAATGAAAAAACAAAACAAAACAAAACAAGATAGTCATTCTGTATTCCTTTTCATACAACTTTCTACACTCAAATTAAATATTGCCTCCTCTCTCACATTTAGATGCAAGTGCAGCCACAACTTTCTGGCTTAAGGCTATTTAAAGGCAAATTGGCAAATAAAATTAAAACAATACAAAAAAATCTGAAATGAAACCAACCTACCATTGAAATTAAATTCCAGAAAAGTGATTTGCAAATAGCACTCAAAGACCTGAGAAAAAATGGAAACTAGGCCATGCGGGGCCTAATGTGGAAAAAATAAATCCAATTAAACAAGATTATCATACACACTATAAGGAAATTGCGCTCAGAATTAAAGGTAGAAAGCTGCTGTTTTAAAAGTTTGAAGATGAATCGTGTTTCATTAACCCTTATCCAAACTAAAAATTAGAGCAAAATTGGGTGTAGATAGTCAGACTGTCAACAATGCAATGTTCACATATGTACAAACTTATTTATCTTTTAAATAAGAATTGCGAGTTTTCAAGGGTTCACTAGACAGCTTAATAAAAAAGTTATTCTTAAATTTTAAGAAGGGTCCAAACTATTTGAAGTATAAAGCTTACAAAAACTCTATTGAATAAAAAACTTCCCTAAAACAATGAAATCTGTTTTCTATTCCAGCCACTAAAAATAAGACTGTTAAAATCTTCCTGTTTTTGAGACTTAACATGAATCTGTGTTCATGGAAAATATCCCATGTTGAATTCCTAATATGCCACAATTATTTTAAGACATTTATCTTCTAGTGTTGCTGCAGAGAGTGACACCACTTTATCAGGTTGCCATCTTCCCAGTGTCTTGATATGAAAAACACGCACCCACACACACATTGGTCCCAATGCATACATAATATTTTCAAAGAGGTCATGCTCCTTCCAAGAGGAGCTTTGTACAGTATCGCTATGATTTTAAGTAGCCTTTGTGGAAGCAGTTCTACAGCCACAAACTCAAAGATTTGTCTGATTAAGCGTTATGATATGTGTAATGTTGAACAAAGTGACGCCAGACACTGTTCACAAAGGACAGCTTGTTGGTTATTGAAAACCACTCTGGAGCAAAGAGGGAGCGCGTGGGATTTTGTTGAACTTTATATTTCCTACAAACTGAATTGTTGATTGGAGAATGACCCGAGTTTGATTTTACAACATAGGTAGACTGTAGTTAGCTTTCTTAGATCCGGTAGTTGTTAGAGAATATAGTTTATCTTACTACTAATACTTTGGGCTTCTGCTAGCACAAATTGGAAAGCTGTTCGTTGAGACTTGGGATAGCTGGTGTGTGAGGTTGCTATACCCTTTCAAGTTCACTGTTCTTTATACTGACTTTAACTTTTTTAGGAATCAAAGCACTTTTTTTCCTTCTCTTCCTAATCAAGAGGGCAACCCATGTGAAATGCAGTTTCCCATAGAAATACAACAAGATGCTTAAGCCCTGGTTTGGTGCCAATTAAGCACCCAAACATCTCTGAAAAGCGTGCCTTTTTATATAGTTCTGTGGTCATAACTACAGTGCAGGACACCTTCATTTAGTTAAATATCACACATTGTCATCATCTATATGAAATGCTTGATTTTACCCCTACAGCCTTAACATCCATCTAAGCGATTGATATGAATGGCCTAAAGAATTTTGAACTGGTTAATTTCCTTAAGATGTTTTGAAGGTAGAAGAAAGTCACAAAGATCCTTTTCTGTCCTTCCTTCATAAAAAAGAGGACTTTCCCTCCTAATTTCCAACCTAACAGAAATACATGTTTCATTTCAGCTGCCTCATTGTTAACAGCACTCCTTGGAGGGTCTCCTCTCCCATCTCCACCCTACATAGCATAGCAGGTGACCAGGGACTCACAGCAGGGTCACAGCAGCCCTACTCTTCTTCAAGCTGTGACCAAACAAAAACAAGGCTCAATAAACCAAATGCATTTCCCTTGGGTTTCCATCATCACATTGATTGATTTTCTGCAGTGATAATAATAATACTGGAATTACCCCAAAGGGTAATTTGTATTGGCTGTGGCCAGTCAGAAATTTTCAAAGGTCCTTTTTTCTTGTGCCAAAACCAAAACAAAATGATAAAACCACTTGCTTCCCTGCTCCTTAGTTTAAAATATATAAATAAAATAGTGTTCCATCCTTGATCTGTTTCTGATAGGTGTTTTTTCCCATTAATTTTAATTTAGGTTTATTTATTCTGAAATGAGTCTTGAATTGCATAAATTTGCATAAATACCCCTGACTATATTGCTGCAGAAAATCCACTGAATTGTAAAATGAGGCAAGAAGTCAGCTCTAAATGTCTGAGGGAACTTTTCTCACTTTGTTGGATTCAAATCTTTTCCTGAGGCCTCTGACTACTGGGCAATGACAACATTGCCTCTCCTCAGCTCACTTGTTCATGACCCTTCTAAAGAAGGGGGGATCACCCAGAGATGCCCTCACAGTGACAAGGACTGTGCGTTCAGAAGGAGGCGATGAAACCAGCCTCAGAAAGTTAAAATGAAGTGAAATAAGGAAAAAGGGCAAGGACAAACAAGCATTGTTTTGTTTTTATGACACTGAAACAAAGAATTCCCTTGAGCTAGAGGCTCTCTGGGCTCAATCAGCAAATCCTTTTCTGATTACTGCCACTTTAAAACCAAAACAAAACAAATCCTGGAATGTGTCTCACTTGTTTGCCTCCCATCTGATTATTTATCCCAAGTGAACAGCCTTTCCATTCACTAACCCCGTGTGGCAAGTGGGTTTGGGAAATGTTGAGATTATCTTCCAGGTTCAGGCCTGGCCCCGGTCTGCTGACAGCTGCTTGCCATTCCATCCCTGTTTCTCCTTTGATAAAACGCATTGCACATGGCTGGGTTTGCATGATTAATACAGCTGTCCAAACCTTTCTCTGAAAACAAAACAACCTGCCCCCCCCCAAAAAAAAAAAATATTAAAGTTTTAAAAAATTAAAATCCAAACCACAAACAAATCAGGCTTGCATACATGGGATGTCAGCCTGGCATGTTTCCTCCAAAGGGAGACAGATGTTTTCATGGGCAGACCTGGCGTCAGAATCGCCAGTCTATCTACCGTGGGAAGACATGAACCTGCCCTCACCTGGTACTCCCAGGAATGGCTTCTTGAAATTAGTCTTCAATGGAATAAAAGGACAAAATCGAGAAAAATCCTATAAATATTTCACACTGTGAAGATCACTGGACAGTTTCTACAGTGTTATTTATTGTCTGTAGGAGTCTTTCCAGGATATTAATAAGAAAATGCTTCTTTCCAGTTCCTTAATATAAGGATATTTCACCTTGTCTGATAATGGTAATATTAATAACAATAGCGGACAATCCTGGACTTCTCATACCAATAGAATTCCAATGGCTTTTGTCTACATTAACTCCATTAATCCCCACAATCCTAAGAAAGTAACATGTCCTTTTCCCACACTTTTTAATGATCAAATGACATTCAAATTTCAACCTACCCCTTGATGCACCAAAGCAAACATACAGATTAATAGTACATTATAAATAACTGTTATGTATACATTCATGTTTATTAAACATCCATGTGTGCAATGAATTTTAAACATTCGTCTAATATAATGGGTTATTATAATGCTCTTGATTCAAAATCCTCAGGTACTTTGATGTCCATACATCTTTACAAAGTCAATTTTCAAATATGCTCAACACACAGAGAGATGTATGGCCAACCCACACAGATGAATCGGAAAGCATTCATCTTTTAAAAACATGAACTGAGCTATCTGGCATCAGCACATCTAATTTCACACACTTATTCAGGCTGATTTACATACACACCTCTATTAATCATGGATAATTACTAGCATTGTTCTCTGTAATTCCATTTTTCCAACTGTGAAATGGGAAAGAAATTATATTTTTCATGCCTACAAGCTCAAAGTGGTGTTTTAAATAATGTACAAAAGAGATTTGCAAGTTCCTAGAAAGAAAGCATATTGAATTTAAACTAATCATATTCAGATACACACATTTCTTATAATTTTTAAAAGCACTGATATTTAGAGGGATGCTTGTATCATATTGCATGGAAATTAGCTAGATATAAGTTCCGTGTGGCTTCATGATCATTGGATGCATTATGGATTCTAAGGATGACTGAAATGCTGCTATCAAATTTAAATAGAGTAGTATCCCAAAGCCAAGTAAAAAATGACTTTTTATTATTCTTTTACTTGTATCATAACATTATACTTAAAAGGGTCTACAGAAGTCACAGTTCTCTACTGTGTGACCCATGAAGACACACACCCACGTGGATCCAAAGTCATCAGCCTAAGGAACCTGCCCTGTCTGCTGGTCCAGAGTCCTGGGAAGGATTTCAGCTTTTAAGTATATCTCTCCTTTCCTGCTAGCTGGCAGAAACAAGGGTCTTGTTTCTTCTGGTAGAACTTAGGCATCCAGGTCAACACATGGATTAATTAATACACATGAAAATAATTAAAAGTTGACCTTAATAACGGATACCCTGACTCCTTTATTGGAAACAACAGTCTGATTTCCTCCTGATTGTCCTTAGGAGCTGGGATCCAAGTGGGATAGTTGCACCCATATTTTACATAGCCTCAGTAATTCGCTTCTCAGTCCAGTGATTTAGACTCAACTATAATAGACCCATTTCTGCATCTTCCTTCCCACCTCTCCACTCTTCCTTCTGCTCTATTTCCTAAATTATTATTCTTCTCTCCCTGTTAAAATTGCTAGCAGGGGTAAATTTGAAATTTATTCACACCATTATTTAAATGTCCTACAGGGACTAGAAGAGTTATTTCTCTCAGAATTTACATTTAGCTTCAAGCTAATGGCTAAAAATCCTACAGTGTCAATTGGAAAATAGGAACACTTTTAGTCCTAGGACTCATTTCTAATGCTCTCCCCTGTTTGCCTGGATTTGCCAATACCAGTCAGCCTTTCCTGGTGTACTTTGGCCTTCCTGTGCTATTTAGATTTCTAGAGACAATGGGGATTTAAAAATGAATATATATTTTTTAAATCCAAGCTTCCACTAAATTTTAATTTGATGGAAATATTGCTCTTCTATGAGATTTATGGGGAAAAAAATCTTTCAAAGTAACAATTGCATTTGGGGATTAAGTTTCAGTAATTGACAGTCTTGTCTTTTTAATTAAAAGGAATAAAACTGCTTAAGAAGAGCTCGATGCGATTTGCAGTGGAAAATGTTGGCATGCTTCCCCAAAGGGTGAGAAGACCAGGCTCCTGAGTGTACAGAATACCGATGGGGGCCCTTTAGTCTTTAAAGTGCACTCTCAACAGGGTTTGCCTTGGTGTTAGCATCCTGCACCATTTAGCACCAGCGGGGTAGTCTTACTGTGGAGAGCATTGCTGGGTATAGACAGAAAGGAGGTTCTTTCTTGGGTGGCGCCTGTGGCTCAAAGGAATAGGGCGCCAGCCCCATATGCTAGAGGTAGCGGGTTCAAACCCAGCCCCAGCCAACAACAACAAAAAAAAAAAAAAAAAAAAAAAGAGAGATTCTTTCTTTGGGAGCTTAGTTCTGGGTTCAGGGACTTTGTAGCTAGAGTTCCTAAAGGAAGTGATAGTACTTAGAGTCAAAAAGGAAAAAAGAACGCATATTCTTCCAAGTATTGAATTCTCAGGACAATCTCAGCCCCCAGCTAATATCTTATCCTCACCCCCAAAGTATAAACCTTAATTTTAGTCTCTCCTTTCCCTTTCTCTTTCTTTTTCACCTGAAATTCTTGTTTCTGATATCTGTATGTCTTGATTTCCTTTTTCTCTACACTTTCCACCATAGTCACTTTGCATTACATCAAATAATGTTCTCTTTGCCAGCCTTCAAACAATTCTGAAGGAAACGTTTTGATAACATTTACATTCATTTTGAAACATGGGTTACTAGTCATACAAGCACCATGAAGCCTTATCCCATCTCTCTCTAAGAAACACTGACTTCTAAAGAGGCGAGACACGTATTAAGCTCAGTAACAACTTCCCTCATCCAGTCATGCTATCCTTATGATATTCTTTCATCATCACAAGTTGTATGCAGACATAAAATTAAAGGAGAACCTTTACGGGGGGAAAGCAAGGTGAGAGATCCCACCATACACTTCCTTTTGCTGTGAAGAAACACACATGCCAAGTTAGAGCACAGAGTGACATAATGAGTTTGGAATTCCAATTTAAGGTGTTCATATGTACTCAGCTGTATGACGGGAGTAGGCAAACTACTCACTAGGACTCCACAGAGAATCAAATTGTCCACTTATACCCACCACAAATCGGTGTGGTGAGAGACCTTCCAAGTCATTTATCATGCTTCCTAACTGGACCCTGGGGAGCCAGGCACCACCCTAGTTTACTACACTGCTTTGCTTTATCACTGTGCTGATTGCAGAAGAAAATGCTTCCCATATCTCTACAACACATACGTACACTCAGCACCTAGACATTACCACTAACATAGCATCTTTACTATGAATTATATCTAGTCCATACAAATTTTTATCTATCGCATACTTATAGTAAAGATTCTCACTTAACCACCTACCTCTAAACCTTGTACTTGCCGTATGACTTGATTAACTGCCTAACAGGACATTGTTTAGGGCAACAATAATGTCCTATGAATTTAAAAATATCTGTAAAATGAGTAGAAGATAACTGTCCCTTGGTTGAATGTCCATTCTGTTTACCATCCCATGCCCTTTAGCGCACCCAGCAGTAAGCACTCCCAGCCATGTTCCATGTTGGGAAGTTGTTTGGCCCGCCTAAAATGCTTTTTCAACTACATACGGGTTTTTTTTTTAATGACTTAGAAGTGGAGGTATTTGGAAATCAGGAACAGCTAAAAAGAAAATTAAAGAAACAAAGCAGTAATTTGAACTTCTCTGTTGAATCACAAGCTAGAGTAACTTAGGAAATTTGTTTTATTTTTCTCCCTGAAGTTATGGAACACAGGTAAGTTGGTTGCTGAAATCTGTTAAGTGTAGCAGTGCTAAAGAAGATGGAATGATCCCATTCATTGGAGGTCGGTCTGCCCTTGGGGGATCGACCTTCCCATTCTAACTCTTTAACAATATGACTTCTTATTCTGCACTTAGCTGTACTCTCCACTTGCTTTTGACTTTTTCTCTGTAGAGTTTCTTATAGAATTCACATTTTCTTTTCCGAAGATTTCTAATTGTTAGGAACACAAGAAAGAGCCTTCATTCCTGATGGGCAGTTAAGTCTAGTTTTTGGCACAGGTTAAGTTTATTTGACCTACACAATATTTTGACAACATCATCTATTTACTCAAAGAAATAGTATCCTAATACTTGCTCTGAGCTGGGCCTTGGAGATGACAGTGGAGAACAAACCGCATAGAGCCCTGCACTAACAGAGTTTGCAGACCAGATAGGAAAGTACACAAAGAAGTAAGCAACTACAGTGAACTTTGTTAATAAGTTCATGACTGGCTACCTACAAGGTGCTTGGGGAGAACCGAGCAGGGCATTTTAGCTCACCTGGGCTAGTAGGGAAGGCTTCCAGATACAAGGGAAATTTAAAAGGAGCAAAGGGGAGAACAGAGGAAGGAACAAATCATCTCAATGCATACAGGTGTCTAGAGTCCAGTAAGAGCTTAACTGATAGGGATTCAACATAAAAGGAAGTGAAAATTAAAGGAGTTATATTATTAACAATAATCTATTACACATTTCAAAACAGAAGAGGATAATGTGATTGTTCCTAGCCTAAAGAAAAGGTAAAAAATATTTAAGATAATGGATATCTCAATCACCCTTATTCAATCTTTACACATCCTAAGAATGTAACAATTTTTAAAAAACAATTAGGCATATCCACCTCTACGACACTTTCAGGAAAAGAAAGAGCACTTGCTGGCCTGTTTGTATAAGCATGCGCTGTTACCGTACATATACTGCATGGCAGGTAGCGCTATTTGGGGGTAGTTTCTGAAGGATTCTGAGAACCTGATAGCTAGCAGACCATCTAGAGAAATCTTACAGATTTTCAAAGGGAAGTTTGATGGTAGGTTCATGTTTTTGTTGTAGAAATACATTATAAGGAGTCATCAATACTTTTCAGAGAGTTGTACTAGAATCTGGCTGGTATGTTGTATCTGGAATCAGTGACACAGCAGGAGTTATGGGTAAACCAGACTTGTTATTGAGGCATTCTGGAACTCCAAGGAATACAGTTACTGGAAAGAGTCCAGAGCAGAGCTGCATTTACTGAGCTCTGCGCTGTGGTGGTTAGTGCGATAGAGGTAGGTTCGAGGGTAACTCAGAGTATACCAACATTCTTAATCCCTTATCTTCTTATTTCCAGGAGCGTTAAAACGCCAGGAAATCTCACAAATTCACTTGTTATCTCTGCATTCAAATTCTTCAGGCGAGTTACCTTGTTTCATGGCATTTTAATGTTTTTGATTTTAAAACATACAAAAAGAAAAGCCCATTACATTGACTAAAGACAGTCTTGCATCCTTTAGGATTTTGAATTTCAAATGTATTCTAAAATAGAATTTAGGGCTGGGAAATAGAGAAGAGAAAGACCAGAAAGGACAAAAATCTCTAGAGGCCTATCCAAACCTGTATTTTTAATCCTTCTTACCAAGTCAAGTACATGAAGGTACAAAAGGTTTTACAGCACACATAAAATGCATGTTTGTAAACACAGAAAATATAAGCTACTTTATGTTTTCACAACCAAGTTGAATCACACCTAATAGATCTGGGGCGAAGATAGTTCTTTTTTAAATGAGCTAACTGGTCTCTTAATTCCAACAAGTGGTAAAGGGCTGAGATTGTACCTATAAGTACAATGAAGCATTTTAGGCACCAAGGCAGACATATCTATTTACTTTTTAAGACAGAAACTCCATGTCTGGCACACTGAGTATCTTACAGCTGATTCAAATAAATTTACTTCTGAAATTTTTTTACTCTTAAGACATATTTTTTAGGTAGCATACCCCAGGGAACCCCTTTATTAAACTTAGCCTCTTGGGCATTCTTGAACATTTTAATTCATTGATTATTAAAAATTAAACCTCTCAGGCTGTTTAAGAAACTCTTCAGCATGTGAGAAAGCTGAGGTGGTATAAGAGAATAAAGTCTTCTCTTTATGTTGAGAGCGATCGGTGAGCCTGCTTTCTGTAACAATCGGTATCACTGCCGAGCAGAGCCCAGAGCAGTTAAAGTTGAACCATGCACTTGTGCTTACTGGACAAGACAATTACCCAGTACATCAAGCCTCTGGTCAGAAAGGCCTCATAAGCCCATAGGATGTGGTTTTCATCTCAATTGCCATTTCATGCTGTTAAGACCATGTTGCTTAAAGAAATTAGGCCTTACCCATCTTAGCTTCTGTTTTATTTTACTACATGATATTACTCAACTAAAAAGTGAGAGAAAAAATTCAGTCTCTGTGTAACATTGTCAACCGTGCCAAATAATTAGAAAGTGATTATTTTCTTTTCTCTACGTTTGAGAGTTTTAAAACATGCATTGATTTGTTTTTATAAATAGTTTTCTAGTCTGATCATAAATGTTATGCATTCTCATTATGGAAGAACTTGAAAATATATGAAACTATAAGGAAGAAATAAAGTTCCTATATCATCCCTCTCTTCAGAGATCACATCATTAATATGATATAGATGAATGCTTTGTCTGAATGCTTGAGCTGTCAGTGTATTATAGAATTTTCAAGTTAAAAACCTAACATATTTCTTATCTTTAGTCCTCCCTGAGGCTGGGCATGATTCTGTTGCTTGCTGAAGGTGATAGCAGAGGCAGGCCCAGGAAAGCCCTCCTGTCTGAGCCAGGTTGTGCTCCCCACAGATGAGCACTCAAAGCGTTTCAGGTCCAGGTCAAATCTGACTCACCTTAAAGAGGTTTCCCTCGCGTCCCCTCCAGGATTCCCTGTAAGATAATCCCCCAACACTCTTTTTTTCTTTTTCTTTCTTTTTTTTTTTTTTTTTTTTTTTTTGAGACAGAGTCTTACTCCATGCCCTGGATAAAGTGCTATGGCATCATAGCTCACAGCAGCCTCAAATTCTTGGGCTCAACAGATCATCTTGTCTCAGCCTCCTTGAGTAGCTGGGCCTACTGGCATGCACCACTATGCTTAGCTAGTTTTTCTATTTTTAGTAGAGATGGGGTCTTGCCGGTGCTCAGGCAGCTCTTGAACTCCCATTCTCAGGCAGTCCACCCACCTAAGCCTCCCAGAGAGCTAGGATTAGAGATGTGAGCTACCGTACCTAGCCTAAAGAGACACCTTTTCAGCTGTGGGAGCTCATATGTACCCTTTCTAAATTAGAGTATTTCTATTTTCCCTTTTATAGATTTGTATTTTTAAGGCAGTAACTCTTTACCCCAAAATATTAAGGGGGTAAAAATATTTTAGGCTCATGGATCATTTTTGTAATACTTGAGTCCTGGCTATAAGGGTGCCCATTGCTGTAATTTTTATTTAAAAATTATTTTCTTTCTCATTCTTTCCATTATAGAACATCATCCAGTTGAGACTACAGACTGAGGCTCAAATATTTTATTCACACTTTATAAAAAGAAATCATACCAACATTAATTTTAGTTCAGCACCATATGTCTACGGCTAAAATAGTCTGCTAAGTCTAGTCATCGCTACTTCATTTTTTACTCCTAGACAGCATCCAACATCTCAAGTCCTTTTCCAGACAGGGTCAACTCTAAGAAAGACAAACCTTTAGAGGTATTTAAAAGCAAAGTGAAGAATTTTTTTTTTTTTTGGCCCAAAGAGATGCCAACTTCCTTTCTCAAATATCAATGACCTGCAAAGATTGCTTAGTTTTCTCAGCCAGTTTGATATAGTCTCTTGGTTATTAGAACAAGGGTCCCCCATGACCTGGGAAAACTGTAAGGTTAAGATTCAGATCCATTTCTTTACGTTGACTCTTCCCCCATTGAACTAGACCCACGATGATTACTATGATGCTCAAAGACCGTTATTCTAGAAATAGTAGGCATTAGAGTTTATACAATGTGAACATCGTATGTGGGAAAAAATCAAAAGCACTAACAATCCAAAGAGGAATCACAGGGAAAATTATTTTCTATGGAAAAAGAAAAAAAAATAATACTTATAAGCACAAGTTGTTAATTCCTAAAGCCTATGAGTAGAGTGAAGAAATCTGTGAGAAAGAAATGAATAGCTTTCAAAAGTGAGTTTGAAAATTGAATGAATAAAAATGTCCCTTCTTTTAAGCCATTATAATAATAAAGGTTTTATTTTGCAAAACTTTGGCAAATTAATTAATTCATTAAGTCAGAGGACAAAACCCATAAATTTCCCCAGAAGAGCCTTACCAAAATAATGTTTTATGTCCATGGGTCCTTGGTATCAGTGAGGGAAGAAGCAGCAAGAGATCAAAAGTTCTCCTTCATTAAATTTGTTAATAATTTTCATTCCTTCTTTTTTCCCCAATTTCTGGGCAATTGGAAGATAAGATCCCTATTTAATTTGGACCCACCTCCTTTTGCAAACACAAACTCTTACCAACTCTGGCCCTGAAAAAAACAAAAAACAAAAAAAACCATTAATTATTTTAAATCATCTAACTAATGTGTCATTTTCAAAAGCTCTACATAGTGTATCAGAGGATTGCCCTTATAGAAATAGTTGTGTCATACACAGAGAATGTTTTCTTGTCCAAGTGGTGGGAGTAGATTAAAGATGAGATATTCATGTTCAAGTAAACACTCTGAATGAGAATAACTGTGCAAATGATATAAGCCCCAAACTCTAAGTATCCTATATGTAAATGGGAATGAATACTTATGAGAAGATTAGAGGAGGCTATCAAGAGTCAATAGTAAAAGCTCTGAAAATCAATTCCACTGTGGACTTGTGGACTGTCATCTCTCTGCAATAGAGTTCAAAGAAAGCAAGAATGCCAAAATTTTCCATACACAAAGATGTGAAAGTTTCCAGAGATAATTAGAGAGATCCCAAACTATAAACTTCTCTAGAGTTTCCAAAGAAACATCTTTTACCTTTTCAATACTCATCTTAATCTTTAGAAGGGAAGAAAGGAGAGGAGAGAAAAAAGAGAGAGAAAGCGAATCATATCATAAAAGGGAAGAATAAAGCCAGAAGACTTTGAACAACAACAACAAAAAGCATGGAATTTTATTTATTATAGTTTTCAATTTCTTTTTCTTTTCTTCTTCTTCTTCTTTTTTTTAGACAGAGTCTCACTATGTTGCCCTGGGTAGAGTGCCATAGCGTCACAGCTCACAGCAACCTCAAATTCTTTCGGCTTATGCCATTCTCTTGCCTCAGCCTCCCAGGTAGCTGGGACTACAGGCGGCATCCACAATACTCAGCCATTTTTTGGTCGTAGCTGTCATTGTTTTTTGGCAAGCCGGGGCTGGATTCGAACCCGCCAGCTCCAGTGTATGTGGCTGCCACCTTAGCTACTGAGCTACAGGCGCCAAGCCAATTATAGCTTTAATTTTTATTAGTCATAAGGATATTTTAAAATAAAATTCAGCCCCATAGAAAATGTTCTACTTGCCAGGATTTAGATACTAATGAAAGAACCTCCTGACTCACTCAGGCTTTTCAAATGACTGTGAATTCCCAGCCAAAGTCTTGTCTTTGCATTGTGGCTTCAAAAAGAGAATCTTCCCTTCCTAGAATCTTACCTAGGGGAGCTCCTGAGGTATTAATTGATTTACTCATCCTCTCATTCATTCGTTAATGTTCTAAGACATCTGTTCATCAAATGTACTAGACATTTACTCTGTGTTAAAGAAATAGTTAAGGTGAGGAGACATGTTGTCTATGCCACTGAGAGAGGCTTCATCACGTGTTTTTACTGGTGCAGGTTTGTCTAATATGGCCAAGTATAAAGAATCAGAAAGTCGAAAGTTAAAAACCAGTAAGCATACATGCCTTTTCTAATATTAAATTCCTTCTTCTTTGCCTCCTTGTTCCACCTCCTCAGGAGCTAAAATCTAGGCATGGGAAACAATGCCTTCAGAGGATGTGGAGTATGTTTCTATACTAGAATACTCCAATGTGAGTCCCTTGCACTGCTGTAGTAGATTGATCTTCTTAGGTTATACTTTGGACCTGCATGGCCATGCTTCCCTGTATTTGCTGAAGACATATCAGTATGTGGGGAGAAGTTTTTCTGAAATGCATAAAAATCAGGTTTCAGGCATTCTAATGAACACATCCCTGTAATCTCTGCAAGAATAATGTCACTACATATTAGAATTGATTACATTGGATTCTTGCATTTCCATTCTCATGATGCTTTACTAAGAAGAATGTGCTCCATCTCCATCCAGGGTAATAGAAAAGATGTAAAGTCTCTATATTTTTCAATTGGTGAATAGTATTCCATGATATACATATACCACAGCTTGTTAATCCATTCCTGGCTTGGTGGGCAATTCTTTGTATCCTCAGTGAATCCCAAACAATAAAAAAAAAAAAAAGAAAAGAAAAATTCATTTCTTAGTCTGGCTACAGGTACAAATTAAGTGTTGTATGTGTATGGCTTGGTGTCTGCACTCACTGAAGTCACTCAGATTATTGAGGCTTCAACATGTGCTTTCACCATCTCTAGAGCCTTGGGAAAGGGGAGTGGCCACTCACATACTGATTCCTAAAACCTTATTCAAAGTGAGACAGATGCCTTCTATTCCTAACTCACTGTGCAAAACAAGTTATATGGCTCTATATCCATTTTGAGGAGGGCAGAGAAGTTTGGCTGGAAGGGGCAGAACTAGACATCTTAACAAACAGCACCAGTAAACAATAACAGTAACAATAATAACATTCCTGGCAACACAGCTTTTCTTATCCATGAACATGAGATCTTTTTTAATAAAAATGGAAGAGTAATTTTCAGTTGTTAAAGAATAAAAAAAAAAGTTTGTTTGTAGTACTAGGAAGGAATCCTTCATACTTGCTATTATTACACTAAAAAAGTTTTTTATACTATTTTCCCCACTACTGCCACCTCGTGGACAAAATGGATTCCTTTGGACAGCACGGTGGAACATACCTTAGTATAACCACACGATGGCAGCACATGACCAAGTTTTCAAAGAGTGAGGCTCAAAAATTTAGGATTTTGCTCCTCAGAAGAGAATGTGTAGAAAATAGTACAAAATAAACATTCCATTCTCTTTGCCTGAAGACAAGTGGAAGTCCAAGTTTTAATAGCCTTAATATTTCATAAAGAAGTTGATATATTGCAGAATAGGAAGGAGACCTAAAATTTAACTGGTAACTTACTTTGCTTTTTAAAGATATTTCAGGCAAATGTATGTATTTTATCTGATTTTTATGTTACTTTTTTCATAGGGAGGAGTATTTGGGAATTTTTTTATATGTTTCTCTCATTAAAACTCTTTAGCTTGTTAATAAAGGCAACATTTGTTCCCTAAGAAATCCATTTAGAAGATATAAACTCTTATCCAAGCCCATGCCACTGACACTTAATTGCAGGCCCCTTGTGAGTATTCTCCTGGCCAAATTCTGCCTCATCAACCTGATTTTCTATCATGTTTTTGTGCTAAAATCTCCCAATGTTTTGTTTATTATATTAACAGAAGGTATATATATATTTTTTTGGGGGGGGGGGGGCTGTATGGCCATGATCTACTCTTTGAGATATCTTTTCCCCTCTCCAGCAAAATTTCACTGATAATTCTCCCTAGACGTGATTTTACCACAAAACTGACAACAACTCTTATTTATTGAGCATTTATGGTATGATGTCTGGTACCATTGTAAATCCAATATGTTAATTCAGTTATCAAATTTAAAACACAAATTTATAAGAGCCATGCTAATTATAATTAAACTCATTTTACAGACAGTGAAACTGAACCAAAGAAGTATTAAAGAACTTAAGCATTGGTTTTCCTATCTGTCCAGGTTCCTGATTAGCTGCTAGGAACTGTCCCCATGAGCCTGTGGACCAAACACAGGGGAGGAGAAACTTAGTGTTTTGTACCTGAAGATGATCTTCTCAAAGGAGTAAGGAGCATCACTCTGGCTTTGAGGCTTTCTTATAAATTCTAAAGAGTGCTACCCAAGAGGCTTGCTCCCAGCAAGGAGGAAAGTTGCACTTTGTACAAGAGCAGAGCCTTTCCAGCCAGTATTGAAGCATTTAAATGTGACACTACTACCTTCTAGAGTGATAGAAACCTTGCTTTTATTTTAAAAAGAAAAAAAAAAAAAAAAAAAGGATACCAAATGAGTGTCGTGAAATAATGGAAGGGTTCTGGATAGGGGGTCCTGGGGGTCCTGGATTTCAGTCTCAGGTCTGCCTCTTGTCTGTCTGATCTCCCTGAGCCTCGGTTTCCATAGATCACACGAGCACATTCTCTATAATGCCTTCTCAACGGTCTTTGAGGCAACAGGTTGATTTCAAAGAAAAGGTTTAAAAGCAAATATTAGGAAATAGAAGTGGCAGCATTTAATACACAACTGAAACACCAATGGTCGATGAGACGCATACAGAAGATGGTCAACAGGCAGAGACTGTTGATTTAATTCTAGAACCTGGCTTCGTTTCCAGAGAGAAAGTGTCATCCATCCTGGCTTCAGCTAGGAGAAAAAAAATTATTGTTCATTTATCTGCATGAACTTGCAGTGTGTTGCTTTTGTTAATTAGAAATGTTTGCAAGTAACTGACTTCGGGGGCAGAAGAGCAGGTGCTGATGTCTTTGAGCAGCTTCAGAAGGGCATCCGGAGCTGCCCAAGCAGCCATGGTAAAAATGGGAACTCAGGCTGCTCTCCCTTATACATCTGACCACTTTAGAGAAGCTGTCCTTACGTGCGGATACAGGGAGCTTTTGAGAGCAGCCTGGCTGGCACTAGTTTTGGTAATGCTAAAACATTTTTAGACTTCAGACAGTAGGACAATTGTGCCCTTCTTTTTTGGCATCATAAGAGCACCAGAAAATGGCAGGCTATTTCAGGGCTTCTCCTTATGACCTACTTCAAAAGGGCAAGCAGAAAATCTATAAGGGAAGGATGAATAGATACTGAACCTTGCAAACTTTGCAGACCTGATTTCAAAGATCTGACCCTTTTGTGCTAAATCAGAGGACAAAGAATTAAGCTACTCCGATTTCCCATTGTTTTAGGTTAGGAGGATGTTTGGCATGTATTTATTTCACTCACATTTTAGTGATTCTACTTCTTTTTGGCCCTTTAAGCATTCCAAGTGCCTGTCATGCCTGGCCAGGCTACCACAGTAAAAAGAACAGAGACAGCCCCTGCCGCCATGGGACTCAAAGTCCAGAGGGGAAGCCGGCATTAATGACAGCATCAGACAAACACATTTGGCATTAAAATAGATGTGAGTGCCATGATGGAGATGAGGAAAGACTTCCCAGTGGATGTGACAACCGAATACCAAGGGATGAGTGGATTGCTAGTGAATTCACTGGGCCACAGGCATTGTGGCAGGGAAAACATGGGACCGTGGAGAATCAAGGAGGTCTAGTGGGGCCAGAATGCAGAGAGAGATGACGGACACTGCTGAGGCTCAGGGGAGGAGGGCCACGCAGTGCCGGGAAAATCATGCTAAGGATTTGGGGGTTTACCCTACAAGTTGCAAAAAAGCATTAATAAATTTTAAGCAGGACCGTAGGGTAACCAAATGTCCAATAAAAGGCTACCTCTGGATGAAGAGTCCAGACACTTTACTTATTTAATGAAAACATGCTACCCAGGAAGGCAGATCTATGACCGATGATCACAAGTGAAAAAAAAAAAAAAAAAATCTGCATCTCACAGCCAGTTTGGCTTCTATATCTGACCACCCATCAAGTTAGTCCTGAGATCCAAAGTGGTATCTTATAGAAATTTACATATTTGCTTTGGAAGATGGAAGAGTAGTGTGGTTGACTTGATAAAGACACTTAAAAGGCAATCCAAATATTAATATTTGAGCCATGTGAGCCCTTCCAGCTGAGAGATTGATTCATATATTCCATATTAACTGAATACCTTCTACTTGGCAGGCTCTGATCTAAGGTAGAGAATACACAGATCTGGGGAGAGAGCATTCCAGGCAGATGAAACAGCGATTGAGAAAGTTTAAAAGTTGGTTAGAATGGACTCCATCTGTTGGAAAAGAGCAGGAATGCCAGTTGACTTGAGGGAGTTGGGAACAAAGTGGAAAGATAGGTTAGAAACCAGACACACTCTATGGGCTCCCTAAATTGCAGTTAGGAGTATCTTTACACGCCATGCTCAGAGCTTTTGTACTTGTCCATATGCATAACACACAGCATCGAGTCTCCATAGTTACACGTCACTTTTTATACAACTCCAGCTGCACAACATCTGTCCTGACGGGACTCTTTCTTTTCCTTTGCCTTTCTTTAAATCTCTACCAATATCTGCTCCTATGAAAATGTTTTCTCCAGCTTTCCCCTCATTCTCCTTTCAGTGGAGAGTACCAAACTATCTTAATGTTCTCAATTGATAAAGAATTTTTATTTATTTTTGTTTCGCTAAATGTTTCTTTTTTAGAAATGGGTACCACCGTGCACTTCAAGCAGAAAGGTATGGTTCTTCTTTCTGATTACCTTCCATCTGTCAAAATCAAGACTTTGCAGCAATATATTGTGGTCTTATGTCCCTGAGTTTATTCCAGATTAAGAATTCACGGTGATAATTTCCATAACATATTTGACACCTATTCCTCCAAATTGTGAACTGTTTTATTTATAGAAAGTCTCTGATTCAAACTGTGACCCACATATTCCGTTTGACAGTTACTCATTTTTATTTTATTTATTTATTATTTTTAATTTTATTTTTTTTATTATAGATAAAAATATGCACCATAGATGTGGCCCAACCCATTACCCTCAGTTACTCATTTTTAGAACTGAACGAGTTCTTCTCTGTCCCACCCTTTGCCCCGACTTTCCCTAAGTGTCCGTGGTTAATTGTTCCACAGCTGCACTGTTTGGAAGTGGTCGCTGTGCAGTGGCAGGGCTCTGAGAAGCCACACAGAGAGCACTTTATAGTCAGTTTTCGACTATTCAAATAAATATGTTGCTAAAAGAAACAGTGCAGTGTCTCTTAAAATGAAGCACTTGCCTCATCATTTTCCAAGTCTTCACAATGCTCACACTGCCATAGAGAGCCCTGGCCTGCCGGGTGCTCCTAGGAAATGCCACTTTGAACCCTCCAGCTATCTCACTTACCACATCAGCCATTGACACTTAAGCCACATACTATTCTCTATAAGGACAGTGCAAAGCTTCATAAAATAGACTGTAAATACCATCAGTTACTAATTCTGAGGTATCTTGTTTATAAGCCTTATACATTTCTTCTTCTTCTTCCGTTTTTTTTTAGACAGAGTCTCATTATGTCACCCTTGGTAGAGTGCTGTGGCGTCACAGCTCACATTAAGCTCAAACTCTAGGGCTTAAGTGATTTTCTTGCCTCATCCTCCCACGTAGCTGGGATTACAGGCGCCCACCACAGTGACTGGCTATTTTTTATTGCAGTTGTCATTGTTGTTTAGCAGGCCTGGGCCAGGCTTGAACCTGCCAGCCTCGGTGCATGTGGCTGGCGCCATAACCATCGTGCTATGGATGCCGAGCCAAGCCTTATAGATTTCGAATGGTGTTTATCTTCAGACCAGAGTCACAGGTGCACCTGTGTGTCAAAACACCACACTCCTTACATCCTTGTGGTCATCCAATCGATTGGTAATTGTCCCATATCAGGATATCTTCCTCTCTTAGTCTCAAAGAAATGAAACCACCAAGATTATTCTCAAATGAAGATTCAGTGCAAGCCTATTCTTGTGGGACTTGGGTCAACACAGAATCCAGAGCCACAAGAGCAATCACAGTAGACGATTCATTATTTACTTCCAAGAAAGCGCGGCACTCTGTTCACAGCCACCTCTAGAAGGTCTCGACAGAAGGTCTCAGGAAAGAGGCAGCTAGAAATATAAACTTGAGAATAGGCTCATTTGAAACAAGGAAGTATAAAATAGTGTCCCTTTCAGTTCTTCTTCTTTCCCCAATGCCGTGATTACTAATCATATTTGAATCTCAAGTAGAGGTGTTATACATGATACATTAGGGCCTTGATGTAGATGAAGAAATAACGTATAGCACTTTTTTTAATTTCAAAAACCATTGTGATAAACTGCTGGTGCCACCAGAAAGAATTCTAAATGTCGACCTAAAATTTCAAAATATTCTACATCAAAATATTTGATGCCATTTTGATGGAGAAGATGAAATGATTTCAACTTTTACTGTGAGAATACTTCAGCCTTGCCAAAATCTCTCCTATAGAGAACTGAGAAGATGCCTAAAGAGTTAGGTGGGAAGAGCCCAGGTTTGATTCTGAGACAGATTACTCAAAGAAAACACCAATATAATAGGGCCCCCTTGCCTTCAGGGGGTACATTCTCAGATATCCAGTGAATACCTGAAACTTCAGGTGGTACAGAACCATGTATATTATTACGTATAATATTTTTCCCTATACATGCGTATATGTGATTATTTTTAATTTATAAATTATGCACAGTAAGAGATTAAGGGCAATAATAAAATAGAACAATTATCGCAATATACTGTAATTATATTGCTATGTGAACGTGTGCTCACTCGTGTGTGCGCCCGCTCGCTCAGTCTCTCCCTTTCCCTTCCTCTCTCAAAATACTTTTCTGGTTTATAGGCTTTAATCCCAACTCACTCACCCAGAGGAAGCGGTACTGGCAGGAAATGGACAGGAGGTGGCGCTAAAGTCAATCTTATCAGGCTTCCCTTTAAACATGACTTCCGCTGTGCCTAGTGTGCACAGCCAGAAATATCAAAGGCAGAGATTTAGGAGATTCTGCAGATTATTATTCTGCTTCTTTTAAGAATAGTTTTATAAGTTGTTTTATTTTTTTGTTCTATTTTAAGTTATTTGATCATTTTTTAACAATTCTAAAAATAATACAAACTAAAACTTTTCTGGCCTTTCTTCTCTTCATGTGTGGCTGAACTATGCACAGAAATAATATTATTATTGACCCTAATTTCTTAATAACTGTGAAAATAATGCCCAAGAATAACTGAGGACATTATCAATGACATGCTGAATAAATCTAGTCCTAAATTTAGGAAAATGGGTCCTAACTCCTCAGGAAAAGCAGCAGAAAACTGTCAGCCAGATTTGAACGACAAAGTGTCTCCAAACAAATGTTCTCTAAACCAGGTGTTAAAAAATCACCTTGTCCTTTCTTTAAGATTCTACTGAAAGACAATCAATTAGCTCAGGATCCTGCATCAGATCTGTAATGTAGATACTTGCCAAAGAAGTCTGACCTTCCTCAATTTGAGAATGTTTAATCAATCTTGCTCTTAATCACAAATTCCCTTTTATTGTCATGTCAAAGTATGATCCACCATTCACCTTGGTACAGAATCTCACTTATTTTACCCTGGTGTGTTGAGCTAGTGTGTTGACTCCTCCTGGTTTGTACTTTTACTGGGGCTGAATTTTATTTCTTAGGATCAACATTAAAAGCCTTGACCCAATCTCCAAACCAATGCCTTTAATTTCAGTTAATATTTCATCCCTTTCTGTAATCCAAACTTCTATGTTAGTAATAATAATACCATTTACTGGATGTTTTTTACCAGATACCACACCCATCAGTGTATGTGCACACAAGTAACACATATATAGAAATGTGATTAAATACCAAGATATTTTGGTCTCTTACATAAAAAGCAAGTCACAAAATTTTGAATTTGTTCTATTTGCCATCTATTCTTAAGGCTAATTTATATTTGCAGACTCTCGCTTTCATTATATCTGTCAGTATATAAAAGCACTTGCTGAGCCTGGCCATCTGGCTTGGAAAATAAGATTTATCATTTGCATTTCCAAAAATAAGCAAAATTTCGTAACTATGAACTAAAACATAATTAATGATTTTGCTGATTATTCTTCCCAGGAATAGCCATTAACTGAAGTAGTCTCGTATGCAGTCATGTATACCTATAATTGCATACACACTTGTGATGATTCCCCAACTATCACCCATTCACCCTCATATATTTTTTCAAGCCTATTTATTTACTCTCAAAACCAATTATGAGAAGAGCAAGTCATATAAGCACCTTAAACAGCTATATGAGAGCACTTAATAAATAATAATTGATAGAGATGAAGATATCTTTAACAGATGCACAAAATGCATTTCAAATACAGTCCTGTGTCTCGTAACAACTGAGACCTGTTGTGTGAACATCCTAGTGTGTGCTCACACAGACTGTGGAGCTTACTGGTCACCTAAGCTGAATGGTACAGCACATGGCTCCTAAACTCTAACCCCTACTGCATGTTACTGCGCTGACTAATATAAGCAAATGTAAGGCAAGTGTAAGTATTTGTGTATATAAACATATCTAAACACAGCAAAAGTACTGTCAAAACGCAGTACTTTAATCTTAGGGGACCGCTTTTGTATGTGTAAGAAACATCGTGTGGTATCTGGCTATATATAAAGTACTATAAAGGATAAAATGAAAGCTGATTATCATATTCTATAAAAGCTAGAATAGCATGTGAAAGATAAACAGTTCTTAATTATGCATACTAAAAGACAGTAATATGTGTGCATATCATGTGTCTATATGAGTATGTATGTAACATGCACACTTCTCCTTGTGTGTATATATATATATGTATGTACACACATTACCAAGAATATTACACGTGAACATATTTATCTAGGTTAATGCATGTATATGTTATATTTTCAATAATGAGGTATTGGCTTTCTCAGATATTTACTACTGTCCAAATAAAACTACAGAACTAATTTTCTTCACCCTCCCCAGATACCACTCAGCTCCAGGATGTCTGAAAGATAATTGAGCCTGTCATAACCCTAAAGACAAGGTTAAGGAAATAAAGGAATTGCTTTTTAAAACTCCCTTTCACACTATCCCTGGTGTAAAGGAGAAATCATTTGTGCTGAACCCTGTATGGCCTTAATTTTTGTGCAGTTTTTCTCTGTTTTGAAAGCCTCACTGATAACACAAATACAAACTAATGTACCAAGGAGCAGATGCCATCTAATATAGAGAGAGACTGGAAGGTTAGGAAAATAACATTACCACCAAGAGAGCTTGAAGGGCTCCAAAGTTTTACAAGGGTGTGGGTAGGAAACCTGGAAGGAGGGACTGGAGAGGACATTGAGCTGAGACTCAAGAACCCTGAGCTCCAGCACCAGCCCAGCTGTCACTAATCTGGTGTTTCATGCAGGATGTCTGACCTCATTAAACCTCACTGGAGGATCCTTCCTGGACCTGAAGATAGCTGAAGTTGCTTTAGTTAATATGATCCTATTAATTGATTGAATGTTTTACTTATTTATTCTGAGTTACACATGATACAGTTCGTTTTATACAGTAACAATGCTGCTTGGTTTGTATACGATCATATTTTAATATTAACATTTTCAACATTCTCAAGAAGGCATTCCAGTCAAAAATGCTATTGAAAATAATTTTTGCAAAGATAATTGTTGTATCCTTGTCATTTTTTGTTTGTGTTGACTTTTGTTTTTGAGACAGAGTCTCTCTTTGTTGCCCTTGGCAGAGTGCCATGGCATCGTAGCTCACGGCAACCTCATAGCTCAAGCTACTCTCTTGCCTCAGCCTCCGGAATAGCTGGGACTAGAGATGACCGCCACAATGCCCGGCTATTTTTAGAGATGGGGTCTCTCGCTCTGGCTCAGGCTGGTCTGGAACCTATGAGCTCAGGCAATCCACCCACCTTGGCCTCCCAGAGCGCTAGGCTTACAGGGGCGAACCCCCATGCTGGGCTGTGCTGGCTATTTTAATGAAATCCACGTTTTATTTGCTGAAGATTTGACAAGAGACTCACAGGCACCCCTTCACCATATAAGTTCACTTTATATTAGCAGTGGCAGGCGATGACTCTGAGGCAGACACCTGGGGACAGACCCCAGCTCCTCTGCTTACAAGCTGTGTCAGCCTGAACACTGGAGTCAGCCTCTCTGGGCCTCTGTCATTTCTTTCATAATAGCACCCACCTCAGGGCATCCGTGTGTGCTTCCAATACAGCATTTAGAACAGTATTCTGTAGTTAGTGTTAGGTAACCATTTGTTGGTTATGTTTTATTGTTATTGCTTTTATTATTTCAATAAAACATAAATTAGGAGACCATTCTCAAATTCAGCATTTTCCCCTGTTACCCTACCTTCACATGAATATATTTATAAACAGTTCCAGAAGAACTTGCATACCAGAGGATGCTTCCATTGTACTTGCAAACCATCGTGATTTTACACACACACACACTCTTAGACGCTGAGCCATCTGCAATGTGCCCCTGGAACTTCAAAGTGACCCACAATTACAGTCACATCAGTTTCTCTTTTGAACATCATTGTTTATGTGTAGGATCATGAATCTAAAAGTCACTGGAGTGATAAATACCAACTTTTCTCATTTAATGAAACCTGAGTAGAACTGGATAAAATGAGAAGATATGAGGAGACAGAGCAGAGGAGATAAGCCCTGCAGTCCGACCTACATTTCTCTCCCACCCCCTCCTCTTTCATCCACACACAGCTCCTTCTCCACCTCGCTCTCCATCCCACTCCCCGCCTCAGACCCCCACTCACATCCCCCAAATTTGGTCCACACGTGGAAACCTGGGGTGACGGCTGGAAACGCAGCCAGACCTTTCAGGTTTCACCTGGCCCCTCCAATCGCAGGCAGGCTCCTGATTTGGACCTGTCTCAACCTCTCTAGGTTTGATTCTTTTTATTGGTGTCTTTGCTTACTTTTTTACTTAAAAAAAAAAAAATCTATGGATACATCTTAATTGTACATATCTGTGAGTATCTTTGCTTTTGTTCTTGGTTTTTAAAGTGACAAATTAGGAATGTGCAGTTGAACCCCTGCTGCCTCTACAGACTGCAATGTACTAATTTCCCACCTGCTACAGGGCCATCTAGCCGTGAAAGTTACTTTGAAACAACTCCCCTCCCCATTAACAAATAAATATTTATTGCTTCTCCCCTGGGGTGGAAGGGAGGCATGGATTGGTCCCAGGTTTTATTGATGGAGATGTTGTGATGCATTGGCCAGAAGGGCCCCCGTCTGGCTACTGACGGACCCCACCAACACTTGGCATCTTAATGAGTCAGGGCGTCACAGCACCATGCAGGGCAGAGCAGGCAGGAGGAGGCTGGGTGCACAGTGGCCTGACCCACTATCCATTGGTGACAGCCAGTTGGAAGACTTTCAGTCAAGAGCGGTTTGTATTTAGAAGTGTTTCAAGCAGTGATACCCCTTATAGCTGAAGGAGAAGGATGTAGGAAAGTTTTGGGGAACTTCTTGGGCTGCACTTTTGCCGCAACCTGGCCAGGCTTACCCCGCATAGGCCAGTAGTCACCTATGACTCGGAGTGGGCCAGATGTAACTGTTCTCTTTTCTTTCTTTCCTCTTTTGCTCTGCAGGACCTGGGTCGGTGAGAGGAATAAATGGATCCATCAGTCTGGCCGTTCCACTGTGGCTGCTGGCAGCATCTCTGCTCTGCCTTCTCAGCAAATGTTAATAGAATAAAAAGTTAAAAATAATTCAAAAAAAAAAAAACACACAAAAATGCGTCACACAGAGAGAGAGAGAGAGAGATGGGAGGAGACCGTTTATTTCACAACTTTGTGTGTTTATAAATGAAGGGGGAAATGAGAAAAGGAAAAGGAAATATAACATTTAAAACAATTTTGCAGCCCATCAATACAAATTGAAGCATAATCCAGGGTGGAGAAAGTTGTACCAGGATATGTTTATATGTACTAAGCGAATGTGTGCTGTGTGAAGACTACAGCATGCTGAGGACAGCCAGGTGTTGTAAAAATAAGACGAGTACCAGATGGGTATTAACCCCCTCTGCACACACTTTGTCCTTTCTTCCTTCATCCTTTTTCATCTGTGGGGGAAAAAAAAATAAGGTCTTGCCTTTGGTGTTTCTATTTCCATAATCTTTTTCTTTTGTTTTTCATTTAGCTGACCTGTAGCCATTTCAGACCATCACTAGAATCTTACATGAGCCTCTCTCTGATCTTCCTGCCTCCACTATCCTTCCAACGTTTGAGGTCATCCTCTGTCCTGCAGCGTGTTCCATCCTCCCCACACTGACCCCAGACAGTCCCTTTGATCTGCCTCCCTCCCCATCTCTTTCCACGCCCACACCCCAGAGCGCTAGTCCTGCCGCCAATGCTGGGAAGTGCCCTTTTGATTTTCTCCACTGTGCACTTGTGCTCCGTCTTTCGCTCTCACGTGGGTGTACGTGTGCGTGAGTGTGTGTGTCTCTCTCTGAAGCATGCTGAGGGAATGGTCCGTGTGTACATAGACTCATTGTGCTGTAGATACTGTCCTGCATTGTAATTGTGAGACGCAGCTGTTCCAAGTTGCTGGGGGAGATGGTGGGGAAGGAGGCAAGGAGCAGAGTCTCTCCCCCATCCATGACTGTCACATAGCATCAGTGTGTACTCAAACCAAGCTGTGGCCCTTCCGAGGGCAGGACCCCATGTTCCTTCTAACTCATCATCAGAATCCAGTGGGGAGTCACTCAGAGTATCACTGTAAATGAAAGTGCCTACTATTGATGGGGTGAGCAAAGAGTAGCATGAATCAATGCTGCGAACAAGGTGACCTGGGAGAGAAGGCTGCAGATTTCACTCTTGTTTCTCGGGCTGGGCCCTGCTCTGCCATAAGTGTGAGGCAGCGTGCATATCTCCAGAAACAAGAGGGTCTCCAAGTGTTAACTCCCAGTGGAAGAGCAAGGAGCCCCTTGGAGATAGCAAGCAGCCCTGTTTTGCCTCCTCCCTAATCTTCAAACAACATTGCCTTTGCCCTGTGGAGTCCCCTGAGCAGAGATTGCTCCCTATTTTAGGTAAAATACAGTGAAAATGAGCAAGGCAGGAAAAGTAGACAGATGTTTGGGGCAATACCCATGTTCTGGAGATACCATCAGAGCTCTAATACAAAACATTGGCCATGATGAAAGGAGATTTTGCTCCTTAGGCTCCTCTGTAGACTTTGGTCCTGGAACTCTAGGCTAAGACTTTACTTGATGACCCACATTATTTCCCTTCTGACTTTCTGAGGGTGTTGGCTTTTTCATGGTGGCCTATTACCGTTCTTCTAGGCCCTGCTGCTAGGAATTGCATTATATTCACCTTCCCTGATATATTTAAATTTACATCAACCCTGAAATGTGAGCTAGTTCCTTAACCAAAAGAGCTGGACATCCTATAATTTAGGCAGAAATTGATAAGTACTATGAGCCTTAGCATTACCACATCTCCAGAAGGATTTTCTTTGGAAAGGTCTTGTAGAGACAGCTGGCTTCCTGAATGTAGTCAGGTTTCTTTGCTCTCTCTTAGATGATAGAAGACACTGTGGCTCAGTTTAGTAAAGGACAGAGGCTTATTTCTGATGTTATAATTGAATGTAATCCCACAGAGCCACATATGGGACTTCATTGAGTTTGGAACCATGAAAATAGCTACCACGTGATATAAAATGAGAAATTTCATGACTGGCAAAAAGAAGAAAGAAAGAAACAGAAAGAGAAGAAAGAAAGACAAGGAAGGAAGTGAAGGAAGGAAGATCTGAGTAGCATCTTGAATGTCTTCTAGGGAATCCTATTGTTTACTTTAGAAGCTTATCACAGCGTTCCGTCATGATTTTGAGGTTTAGAGATGAAACAAAAGGACAAACATTGCTTGAAGATGGGTACAAGTATTTATGGTCGTTTCTGACATAGGATAGAAAAAACTCTTACTAAGAAGGTATCTGAGGAGATGGAGGGAGGGTGAGCCATCTTTCTGCGCAGTGTTAATTTATTGACAATCGGGGATTTCTCTTACTAGTTTGGTCTTAGTGGAGGAATAAAGGGTGATCATCTTTGATGATGAGTGCTCCCTGCATATTGATGAGGCAGTCACATACTTAAGTAAAAGCTCTAAAAAAGCATATGCTAAAGAGAAAAGTAGAAAGAGTTAAATTGGATATTTAGTATCAGTTTCAGGAACAGATCCCTGTGGCCTGTCACAGGTTCAGTTACACGCCTGGCCTTATTCACTCCACCTCATCATAAGGAAAAGGTATGATGGGAGGAGTTTCTCCATTAAAAGGAAAGTCCTGGTCACGTCAGCACCAGCTCTTCCCTCAGTTTTACTATAATGGACCATATATTAAACATAATTCAACATATATTTTAAAAGGTGGTGTACAATATCTCTAGCAGCATCTGAGAATTTTTCAAATTTTCTTCTGGCTCCTATTTCAGGGAAAACATTGGTCCCCATAGTCTCATGGGTTTGAGAAGGTCTCTGAGCCAGGTGAACCATAGTTTGGAGACATGTTAGGGAAAAGGTAGAGGCCGGAGAACTGGCACCAAGAAATCATCAAGCCTCAAGGAGACTTCTTGGAATTTAGATCGTCACATTGCTACTGTCCCTCTAGTGTCTTGCCCATTGATAATCACATCTGAGAGTCTCCACTGAAAAGCTCCAAGCGAGTGGATGTACTGAGGAGACTGAATGCATCAGTTAATCTGAAGAGCTGATCTATCTGATGTCCCGTGCATACAAAGCAAAACTCCACCATTCACGGAACAAAAGCCTTAGCCCCAACTCATACTTAACAAAAACAGAAATGGCGTTGGTCCAAGGCACTTCCTGAAGGATGAGAACTACCCTAGCTTCTGCAACTGCAGAATTGCGGTTATATCCTCTGGGCAATTGTAGATCAAAAAGTTTTGCCTTGTTGGAGAAACAGTGTTGTTTTGAGACATAAAATCCCTGTGTCCTAAAAAACTAAAGCTTATGGAAAAGTAGATGCATTTTCTGTCGGGAAGGATTCCAGTTGACTTTCACCTTCCAAGTCAGGCAGACTTCTCCTTTGCTGGGAGCATTTTTTTTTTTTTTTTTTTAATACACAGTCAGACAACTGGGGCTATTCATAGAGACCTTGTAAAAGTACTCGTGATTTTCATGTTCTTGGAGGACAGAGCAGAAAGCTGTTTCTCCTCCAAAAATAGACTTACCTCCTTTGCACACAGAAACTTATCTCCTCAGCATGAAATTGTTTGAGTTAGTCTTTACCGAGTTGTTAGCCTCTTGCGTACACCAGAGTTGCAGGTCCCATCCCTGGGTTGGCTGGACTCCCTGAATTTCTCATTTTGTTCTTTGCAGGCCTTGAATCATTTGTGAAAAAAATAATATATATGTGTATGTATTTTTTTTAATCTTATCTTTACAGATGCTATATTTACAATAATGTATGTATTATATGACATAAGACAAATTTAGAATAATGGTTTAAACTTAAAAGGATTAGAAAAGTACTGAATTGGGGTTTTTTTTTTTAGAAAAAAAAAGAGCTATGCTTCATTTAGAAAGACATGGAGGCTGAACTTCTCCATCTTATAATCATCTGCTTAAAAGAAATTTGATTATGGACCATGTTCAATGACATTAAACATGTCCTCATTTTTCTCTTCATCCTCATAAATTTTTAGCCTAGATTTAGTCTTGGTTACCAATAACTATCATTTTTTTATAGAATTGTAAGTGCAATGCATATTTGACCTACAAAAACTATTAATATTTTGAAGATACATGTTAAAAATACTACAAAAAATAGCAAGATAGAACTTTGAGTTAAGGAACACAAATCCAGTTTAGGAAGTCTCCTTCTTTCTTAAATATTGAAAATATTTCTCCTCCAAAGACTGCCTTTGCCCCCGTGATGTAAATTTTCCATCGTGGTTGGCATAATATCTGTAAACATCTCACTAAATGCAAAATGGAGTTTACATTTATGTGCATACTAACTGGAAGAGAGGTAAACTCTTCTCATTTGCATGCTGTTCAAATGTCACCAACTGAAAGAAAGAATTTGTTTTCACCCAGCAATGTACATCATTTTCCTCTTGGCAAGGAGGCTGGTGTTAACGTTAGGTTTAGGTTTAACATTTACACCAGCGAAAATGTTTATGAATATTATGGAAAACTTATTTGAAAATCTTGATTTCTTTTCAGCACATTTACATACTGTGTGCTGATTAATAAATGAGGCACCAATCATGTGTAAATCAATGTAAATCACTCGTTTATGTACATAATATAAACTATGTAAACTTCATTTTTCATGCAGTGCCCAACTCCAGCTAAACCTATGAATCTAAAAGAAAAGAAAAATCAAATCAGATAAATAAAAACCAAAGCTTTGCATAGGTCAGAATGGGAAATATGACAGAAACTCCAAACCTAAAAGACAGCAGACCCGTAAGAATGGTTAGGGGTTTACATTCTGCTCAAATCACCTCTTCAATCTCTCAGGACCTTGGTGGATATTCTCCCAGCTGATGCTGTCACTGTCTCCCCTGACCCGGAAGGGAGGAAAACACAGAGAAAGAACCCTCAGGTGTTCTTTCTTCTTGATCATCATGATGTCTTATTTAAATAGCTCTGAGGGAGTCACTGACACCTTGATGAGCAAAGCATTGCTCAGTTTTTATTTTCCATTCAATAAAAAGATAAGGAAAGCTTCCGTGACATCCTGATTCTAAGAAATTGTGCAATATCAGAACTAAGTCATAACTGATAAATATCTTACTGAGTCACCCTAGAAAATACTTGCTTTTACTTTATCTGGGAGTCCTCTATTTCTACACATCTATCCTGAATATTGTAAATGGGGGACAGAGTAATTTTAATTGGGGGTATCTCTCTCAGGCATGTTTTCCTGGAGTCTTTTCGAAGTGCCTGATGTGTTTAACAGAATGACATATATACCTTTTCTACGATCTGAGCTACTCATACATAAAGAGTCATCAAAAATATGATTTCAGGAATCACATGAATTTTCTGCAAGAACTGTGGCAGAAAGAAATTTAGGTCAAATTAACATTAGGCTTATAGTGCATTCCTCTACATAAGAGAATAAAGAGAAATGGGACTTTGAAAGGTCCATGGGTCTGTTCCGTCAACTCCCAGATGTCTTCCTGAAACATCTTTCTCATCATCTAAGGTAAAACTTGAAAGTGAGGCAGCAGGCATATTCCATTGTGAGTCAGGAAAATGAGGTTCTATCCCCAGATCTGATGACAAAAAAAGCTGTGCACCACTGGAAATTCATTCAATCTTCCTGAGTCTTGGTTTATATCCTCCTGAAAGTGAGGGGCTTGGAGGACAGCTCTAAAATTTCTTTCAACTCCTAATTCTGTTTCTGAATAAGATTTTAATATTTCGCTCAATCCTGTGCCCAGCTATTCATTCCAAGCAACTGTTTGTCATCTCTAGTTTGGTTTCTGTACTATCATCACTTCTCAGAAGCATCATTCTACCATCTCCATGTCAAAAGCCCAAACTCTAGAATACAGGGTCTCTGGACTGGTTCTATAATTCTCTTCTGATCAAAACTTCTTAGCAGTGTAGTGAAGGGACAAATTCAGATTATACTGAGGCCATTGAAATAGCTGGGGTTGTTTCCTTGCTTATAATAAAATCTAACTGTTGAACTAGATTCTAGTAACCTTAAACAGGAAGGAAAATAGATTGGGTATTACATATGTTACAAATGAGAAAGTTATGCATTTGAAAGGAAATATCAATTTTTTCTCACCCTGGGCCAAGTGCCTCATTATAGTAAACATGCATCCTATGAAACTCAGCTCAGGCGATGGCAGTAAGCTTGTGCTCCCAGGCAGAAAGGCTCAAAAGGCTTGATCTGTAGAAATCAAGACAACATATTTTGTTTGAGAAGGAATTTCTCATGGGATGAGTTTCCTGAAACTTGAGTTACAGGCTATAAAATCAAGCAAATAGAAAACACACCTCACTTCAAAACATGTAAGTCAATACCATTTAAAGAAGATAAGCAAAAAAATAGGACAACAATAAGCACATTTTAGGAGGCTACAGAGTTGAAAAACTTAAAAGAGTTGTCATGAATGCTAAAATCAAATATGAACGTTAAGTTCTCTGAGAAGGGGTAAGCAGAAAGGATGGCTTCTCAAGCTGTGAATGAGGAATTATGTTCTTGTGCCATGTTCTGGATGGACTGAGCACAAGCCCACTTGCTACACACCATCCTAGAGCTTCAGCTTAGCAGCTCCCCAAAGTCATCTTTTCACTTATCACCTGAAAGAACAGAAGGAATCTGAGTCTCCGGGACACTGAAGAGCAGGGTTTATTCATAACGTCTTAGCATTCGCATCACTTTGTGTAGATAAAGATATACAATGTGCTTACAGTACTTACGAGGCTCTCTTCCCGGGGGGGGGGGGGGGGGGGGGTGTGGGAAATTGCCCGCCGTTTGGCACCCAGCCCAATTCACCGGTTTTTTTAAATGTAACACTTTTGGGTGATTTCAACGGGAAATGTCACATAAAGAACAC
>CAUYPK010067927.1:0-13613 GCA_963574355.1 Loris lydekkerianus | reverse complement strand
AGGTTTTGGTTTTGGTGTTTTGTTTTTGTTTTTTTTTTTTTGCATTCCACCAGGGATTACAAATTGTGGGTTTGCATAAAAAAAAAAAAAAAAAAAAAAAAAAAAAAGAACTTTTGCTTCAAGATCGTAACATAAATTATGCCTGAGTTTTCAAGCTATTGTTCGGCCCTTGGATTTCAGAATTGCTAACAGGCTCTAAGATCCTATAAACCAATGCCTTAAACTAAATATTTTTTTCTTTCAGAGTGCACACACATTCATTGTACAATTAAGTTCATGAACTCATTTTAGACAAAGGGTTACCTACCTCATAGCTGCCTATCACTACAGTCACCTTGGAAGTACTCTACTTGAGAAGCCATCAGCTGACAAAGTCCCTAATCCACTGTTTGAAGTAATTTTGGGACTTGTTTTCTGAAATGACCATCAGAGCTGTTGTTATATGAGATCTGACAATTAAGTGCAGGAACTAGTCCCCGAACAAGTGAGGTGGAAGGTGAATAAGGACTGGCATTGGTGCACAGCTTCCAAAGGGAGAACTTTGATGGTGACCACAGATGAGATAACAAACTTAATTGTCCAGCCTCGTATTTTGTACGTCTGACCTCAGAACCTTAAGATAATAAAGTTCTGTTAAGTTGTTACATTTGTGGTGGTTAGTTATAGCACAATAATTTGTGAATAACACATTTTTTTACTTGTAATCTAATAATTCATTATTCTTGACAGGAATTTGTATTTTTTTTTCTAATTCTTGTGTTTAATGAAGTTGCCATAAGCATTAGTGGATAATTCTTTGTATGAACGTGTATTTATATTTCTCTTGAGTGAATTTATGGAAAACAGGAATCACCAATTTCTAACGTGAGTGTTTAACACTATAGGAAAATATTAAAAAATCCACAAATGTCGTGGTAGCATTTTACAATGCTCCCAAAATATATGAGAGTTCAATTGTCTCACATTCTTAGAAACAATCTTATTAGATATCAGAATGTTAAAATTTTAGGCATTTTAATAAGTATATCAATCATCAATAGTTTTATTGAGATGTAATTCATATTCTACAAAACTTGATCATTTGAAATGAAATTTTTTTGTATATTGACAAAGATGTACAACCACCACCACCACAATCCATTTTAGAACATTTGCATCATACCAAAAAGAAAGTCTGTACCTACCAACAGCCATTCCCAATTTTGCCCCAAATCCTCTCTACTACCACTGTCTAGTCATAGACTATGATTAATCTATTTTTTGTTTTTATAGATATTAATATATTTATTCTGGATATATCACAGAAATGAAATCAGGTATTATGTTTCTGTGATTTGAACGTGTCCCTCAAAAGCTCAGGTGTTCAAAATGTAATTTTTTTTTTTAAAGAAAACCTTTTTTTTAATTTTTATTTTTTATTTTTTCCTTTATTTATTCTTTTTTGCAGGTTTTGGCCAGGGTCAAATTTGAACCCACAACCTCCGGTACATTTCTTTGTAAATTACACAGTCTCAGGTATTCTGTTAAACAACAGAAAACTGATTTCTTTTACTCAGAATAACAGTTTCAATTTTTATCCATTTATTAATTTTTTATTTTTGAATCACATTCTATTAATAAACATGCCATATTTTTATGCATTCATTAGTTGGTAGACATTTGGATTATTTCCAATTTTTATTATTACAAAAAATTCTGCTACAAATATTTGTTAAAAAATAGTTTGCACAGAGGCATGTTTTCATGACTCTTGTATGCTAGCAGTGAAATTTCTATTAATAGGATGTGTGGTAACTCTATCTTTGCCATTTTAAGTAAGTGCCAAACTGCTTTGAAAAGTGATTGCATCTCTTCACATGCAATGAGTAAATGTTCAAATTATCCATATCTTCACCAATATTTGTAATTACATATATTTTGTAGTATAGCTATCCTACTGGGTGTGAAGCTGTATCATTGTAATGTTGGTTTACATTTCTATAGTCACTAATTATGTGAAGTTATCTTTTGCATACTATTTACCATTTATATAACTTCTTTGAGAAATTTTGTTCCAACCCTCTGCCCCATTTTTCAGTGGGGTTATTTGTATTATTGTTGAGTCATAAAAGTTATTTATTTGTTCTGGCTACAAGTTCCTCACCACATATATTATTGCCAATATTTTCTACCACTCACCAGGTTATGTTCTCACTTGCTCCACTGTGTTCTTTGAAACACATAATTTTTTAAGTATTTTGATGGTTAATTTAAAAATATTTTTATTATTCTCCTTATAATTGTTCTTAAGAGACGGTGTCTTTCTGTGTCACAAGGATTGGAGTGCAGTGGTGGTATGCTCATAACTCCCTGAAGCCTTGAACCAGAGCCTGTGCCTCTGTCTCCTGAGTAACTAACTAGAAATAGAGGTGCATACCACCATGCCTGGCTAACTCTTTCTTTCTTTCTTTCTTTCTTTCTTTCTTTCTTTCTTTCTTTCTTTCTTTCTTTCTTTCTTTCTTTCTTTCTTTTTTTCTTTCTCTCTTTCTCTCTTTCTCTCTTTCTCTCTTTCTCTCTCTCTCTCTCTCTCTCTCTCTCTCTCTTTCTTTCTCTCTCTCTCTTTCTCCCTCTCTCACTCTCCTCTTCCCCCTCTCCCTCCCTCCCTTCCTCCCTCCCTCCCGCCCTCCTTCCTTCCTTCTTTTTCCTTTCTTTCTTAATTGTAGAGTCTCACTATGTTGCTAAGGCTGGCCTCAAACTCTGGCCTTCTTCAATCTTCTTCCAAAGAACTGGGATAAACATACCTGAGCCACAGGGTCCAGCCTGCACACAACTTTTGGAGGTTAATTTTGTGTAAGGTGGACTAGGTTAGAGGATGCCCAGATATTTGGTTATAGGTTATTTCTGGGTATATTTCTGATCAAATTTTCACAAAGCTTGGCAGTTCAGTTGGCAAACTGAGTAAAGCAAATGACACTTCTCAATGTGGGTGGACATCATCCAGGCTGCTAAAAGAGTCTGAATGGAATGAAAGGGCTGCGGGAGACTGGATGCTCCCTCTATGCCTGTTGACTTCAATTGGGACATGGATCTTCTCCTTCCCTTACTGCTCCTGGTTCTCAGGCTTCAGATGTAGATGGAAATCTGCACCAACAGACGTTTGAACTATAGGTTTATACAACCAGCTTCCCTGGGTTGCCAGCTTGACAAGGGCAGATTGATCATGGAACTTCTTTACCTCCATAATTGCATGAACAATAACGTAATTAATAATAAATCTCCCTCTCTCTTTCTCTGTCTCTGGCTCTCTGGCTCTCTCTCACTCACCCCCCCCCCCATACTCACACACACACATTCTGTTTCTCTGAAGAATTCTGACTACCACATTACAATAAGGTCAAATTTTTATATTTTCTGTGTAACTCGTGCTTTTTATATAATATCTAGTGTCATGAAGATTTCTGCTGTGTAATTTTTATGAGTTTTATAATTTTAGCTCTTACATTTAGGTCTATGATACATTTTCAGTTAATTTTGGTATATATAAGGAAGGAGTCCAATTTCATTCTTTTGTAGGTGGAAAACCAGTTGTTTCAGTAGCTTTTGTTGAAAAGTTTATTCTTACAAAATTGAATTTCTTTGGCATCCTTTCCAAAAATCAGTTGACCGTAAATTTTATGGTTTGCATCTAGAGACTCAATTCTTTTCCATTTATCTATATGGTTATCTGTATGTTGTTACCAGACTGTCTTGATTACTGTAGTTTGGTAGAAAATTTTGAAGGTGGAACCTCTAAGTTTTCCAACTTTATTCTTTGTTTTAAGGATTGTTTTGATGACTTTTGGTCCTTGGAATCTCATCATGAATTTCATTATCACACTTAAAATTCATTTAAAAGAAATGGAATATGATAGAAATTGTCTTGAATCTATAGATTAATTTGGGAGGAATTAATACTTAAAATATTTTGAAAACTGTACATAGACTATCTTTCCATATATTTATTTATCTAGGTCTTCTTTAATATCCTTCAACAATCTGTTGTTGTTTTCAGTGTATAATTATTGGACTCCTTGGCTTTCTTTCTTTCTATTTATTTCTACGTGTTATTCTAAATGAAATTGATTGCAGACTTGTAGAGACACAAATAGTTGCCATGTACTCATCTTGTCCTTTAACAGTCTGTTGAACTTGTTTATTAGTTTTAATAGTTTTCATTGTTTTTCTTAGGATTTTCTTCATATGAGATCATTTCATCTACAAATAGAAATAGTTTTGCTCTTTCCTTACTAATAAGGATGACATGTATTTATTTTTCTTGTCTAATCATTCTGACTAGAATTGCTAGTAAAATGATAAATAAATGTATGAGTGGGCATTATTCTCTTGCTCCTGAACATAAGGGAAATATCATCTTTTACCATTAAGCATGATGTTAGATATGGGTTTTTTGTAGAAGCACTGTAGCAGATTGAGGAAGCTCCCTTACATTTCTAGTTTTTAAATGTTTTTTTTTTATAATAAAACAATGTTGAAATTTTTTCAAATTCTATTTCTGAATATAATATATAAATATGTGTTTTGTCTCATTTGTTCTATTAATATGGTATCTTACATTGTTTCACTGCCAGATATTAAATAAAATTTTCATTCTAAGGATAAAATCTGCTAGGTCATGTTATATAACAATCCTTTCTATAAGATTGTATGCATAGTTTCTGAATATTTTGCTGATGATAGATTTATGTTTAGATTCTCAGCATAAGTGGCTTTCTTTTATTATTATTTATTTTTCTAGTTTTAGTATCAGACTAACAATTGACCTCATAGGAAGGGTTGGTAAGTGTTTTCTCTTTTGTTCTTTATGGAAAAGTTTATGATTGATTAGTGCTAGTTATTTTTTAAATGTTTGGTAGAATTCATTAGTGAAGCTGTCTTAACTTGGTTTTTGTTTGTATTAATTTCCTTATCAATTCTATATTTTTACTCCTTCAAGAATGGAAGAAAAAGTATCCAGTGTACTCAACCCTACTATGAAACTAATTTATGGCTCTCATATGAAAGCTATAACCCAGTTATAACCCAAGAATAGGGGGAAGAAGGAGAGGGAGGGGGGAGAAGGGGGAGGATGAGTGGAGGGAGGGTGATTGGTGGGATTACATCTGTGGTGCATCTTACATGGGTACATGTGAAACTTACTAAATGTAGAATATAAATGTCTTAACACAATAACTAAGAAAATGCCAGGAAGGCTATGTTAACCAGTGGGATGAAAATGTGTCAAACAGTCTATAAAACCAGGGTATGGTGCCCCAAGATTGCATTAATGTACACACCTATAATTTAATAAAAAAAAAAAAAAAAGATTTTCTATTTTTTCTTCACTCAGTTTCAATAGTCAGTGTCCTTCTAGGAATTTGTCCTTTTCATCAAAGTTATCTAATTTTTTTGTATAATTGTTCATAATATTCCCTTATAATCTCTTTTATTTCTATAAAGTAGTAGTAATGTCCTCTCTTTCATACCCAACTTTAGTAATTTAAATCTATTCTCCTTTATTTCAGTATAGCTCACAGTTTGTCAATTTTGTTTATATTTTCAGAGAACTAACTTTTGGTCTTGATCATTTTCTCCACTATTTTTCTAATCTTTATTTCATTTTAGTCTGTGCCATTTTAAAATTTCCTATATTTTCAATTTTCTTCTTCTTCTGATTGTAATTTCACTTTCTTTTCAAATTTGTTAGGATGAAAGGGTAGGTTGTTGATGTGAGGTATTCATTATTTTTAAATATAAGTGTATAATGCTATGATTTGCCTTAAAGCATTTCCCTGTGTCTTACAGTTCTGACATGTTGCATGTTAGTTTTCATTCATCTGAAAGTATTAGCTAATTTCCCTTTTGTGATGCATTTGTTATTTAGGAGTGTATTGTTAGATTTCTACTTATGTATGAATTTCTCAATGTTTCTTCTTGTACTGATTTCAGATTTAATTTTGTTGTTGTTTAAAAAACATACTTTGTCAGATTTCAGACATTTAAAATGCTTTGAGACTCATTTTATGGCCTAGCATAGGGTCTTGCCCAGGAAAATTTTCAAGTGCTCTTGAAAAGAATGTGTAGATATATGTTCTATGTAATGTGTACATATGTGTTCTGTAAATACCTCTAGTGATGTATGCCCATAATATTTTACTGATAATTTTAGTTGATTTGTTCACTATTGAAAGTAAGGTATTAAAAATTAAGCATTGTTATTGAATTATATATTTCTCCCTACTGTCAGTTTTCCTTCATGTATTTTGCTTCAGTCAGCTCTGTTTATAGATTCATGTATGTTTATAATTGTCACACATTTCTAGTGGATTGACTCTTTACTGATATAAACTATCTCTCATTATGTTTACTTTTTAACAGTTGCATTTTTATTATTTTAATATAGCCATTCCAATTTTGATATGATTGTTTTTCCATGAATATTTTCCATTGTTTTGCTCTCCATTTATTTGTGTTTTTAAACCTAAAATGTGTCTTCAGCAAACAAAATGCAGTTGGATCTTATTTTTTGTAATCTAGTCTGTCAGACTCTGTGCTTGATTAGATTACTTTATTCACATTTCATGTTATTATTGATACCATTGGATTTATCTTCACCGTTTTGCTTTTCATTTTATATATATCTCATGAATTATTTATTCTAATTTCTCCTTTATTATTTTCTTTTTCATACAAGACTGTGTTATAGTGTAATATTTTAATGATTTTCTCTAATAAAATTATGTTAATTTTAATGATTTCCCTAGAGCATATAATATTTATCTTAACTTATTAGGATCATTTCAAATGTATACGATAGAAATTCCAGTAAGCTATAGAAGGGTTACTGCCATATAACTTTTTCTTTTTTTCTCTTTTGGTGTTAGATTTACTATACATAGTGTATGTCTACATGTTGTAACCCAATAATATACCTCTACAATTATTATCTTAGTAATATTGCATCTTTAAAAGAAGATGAGAGAGAAAATAAGAATATATTGCATATATGGTTATACTAATGTTTTTATTTACAATCCCAAGTTCTTTTCATATATTTCTGTGGATTCAAGTTAACCATCTGTTTTTATTTCCTTATTCTAATACAGTTCTGTTCCACATCCTTTGTCCTATTATATAATGTAATTATATACACATTGTTTTATACAATTGCTTTTTAATTAGTTGAGAAGAAAAGAAAAGAAATACACAATTATAATGTCTCTTTAAATGACTTACTAATTACCTTCACCGGTGCTTTTATTTTTTCATGTGGATTCAAATTACTTTCTTGTATCATTTTCTTTCAGCTTTAAAAAGTTTCTTAAATATATCTCATAAAGCAGTCTGCTAGAAACAAAGTTAGTCTCTCTCTTTCTCTTCCCTGCCCCCTACACATGCACAATCTAAGCATGCTTTATTTTGCTTATTATTTTGCTTTTAATTAGACATTTTATTGTGAATTTATTGCAGATCCAAATGTAGTTGTAAGAAATAAAACAGAGAGTTTTGTGTTTCTTTACCCCGTTTATTCTAATGGTAGCATCCTTCAAAACTGTAGTAGAGCATCAATGTGGTCAAAATACAGTCAGTTCTTTCACCATAGGATTCTTTCATACTGTCCTCTTATAGCCACTCACCCCTACCTTCTCCTTCAGTCCTTAACTTCTGTTAATCAGTTCCATCATTTTGTCTTTTTAAGTATGCTATGTAAATGTAATTACACAGTCTGTAATGCCTATTGGGAATAATTTTGACACTGGCCTTTTCCCCTCAGCAAAGTTCTCCGGGGGTTATTTCAGATTGTTGTCTATGTAAATAGTCATTTATTTTATATTTTGGGTAGTATTCCATGGTATGAATGTACCATACTTTGTTTAACCATTTATGGTCGAAGGACATCTTAATGGTCTTCAGTTTTGGACTACTACAAATAAAGATACAGGTTTGTTTATGGGTATGTTAGCATTTCTTTGGCATAAATGCTCAGACATCTAATGTCTGGGTTTTTGAAAGTTTTATGTATAGTACATTAGTAAATTTTCAGAGGGGCGGTGCCAATTTATATTCAGCATAATATGAGTGATCTAATCTTGCCCCCATTCTTACTAGCATTTGATGGTGTTATTATGTTTGCTTTGGTGATTCTGATAGGAGGCAGTGACATCTCATTGTGGTTTTAATTTCCCTTTCACTAGTGGCTGATGATGTTGAACATCTTTTCATATGTTTATTTGATGTATATCTAGTCTTGTCACTAAAATATATCTTTATCTCATTTGCCCAGTTTTGAATTGGATTTTTTATGCTTTAATTTGGGGATTGTTCATAAATTCTAAATACTAGTCCTTTGTTACATACATGGTTTGCAATATTTTTTCCTCCCATGTGGTATGTTTATTCATTCTCTTAACAAAAGAAACATTCTTAATTTTGCTGCAGTCCAATATATCGTTTTTCCTCCATGGATCATGTATTTTTAGTCAAATCTAAAATTCTTTCTATATTGGTGCGTCCCCCAAGTTTTCCACATTAAAAAAAAAAAAATGTCCTATAGTTTTACATTTTACATTAAAACATGAGATTCATTTTTAGTTCATTTTTGTATATGGGCTGAACTGTAATGCAAGTTTTTGTGTTTGTTTTCATATGGTTCTCTAATTGCCTTAGAACCATTTCTTGAACAACCTATATTCAATCCACTCCAAGCTATATTTGTTTTTGAAAACATTTGAGCATATTTGTGTGTATTTTTCTGGAGGTTCCCTATTCTCCATTGGTAAGAGTGCATATTCTTCTCTCACATCCACACTGTGTTAATTAATATCGGCATAAATAGGTGTATAATAAACCTTGAAGTATTCCCACTTTATTCTCCTCAAAATTGCTTCACCTTTTCCATTCATTTGTTTTTCCACATATATTTCCAATAATATTATCTGTATCTAAAAAATCCTTCAACTTACACTATTTTAATAAAAATTCAGATTTTGGTTTAAACCTGTATTTCAATTTGAGGAGAATTAATGTTTTACTGTATTGGTATTTATAGACTTAGTATTTCAATCCATGTTACAAATTATTTCTCATAGTATTTATTCCTTCATATCCTTTTTAAATTTCAAAATATTAAGGGGGTGCATATAATTTTGTTATTTGAATGTATTTTATAATGCTTAGCTCAGGGGTTTTAGGGTTATCATCACCATACTGTCTTCATTTTACACAATAAACAAGTTTTCACCCTTAATACTCTCTTATCTTTCCCCTTTCTTGGATTCCAATGGCCTTTACATCTCTTCAGGCTCCTGTGAGCCCATTGTTTAGTTCCCATTTGTTAAACAGTAGTTGTGATATTTGATTTTTCCATTATTGAAATATTTTTCTTAGTATAATGCTGTCCAGTTTCACGTAAGTTGCTGCAAAATAAATTGTTTTATTTCTTTTTATGGCTACATAGTACTTTGTGATATATATGTACCACATTTTTCTAATCCACTAATGAATAGATGGACACTTTGATTCCACATCTTTGCAATTGTGAATTGTGCTGCAATAAACATTCAAGTGCAGGTGTCTTTTTGATAAAATGACTTATTTTCTTTAGTTATTTACCCACTTATAGGATTGACAAACTGAATGGTATGTTCACTTTTATTTTTTTAAGGAATATCCATACTATTTTCCATAGAGGTTGTACTAATTTACAGTCCCACCAACAATGTATAAGTGTTCTTTCTCTCTGTATCCATGCAAGCATCTATTGTTTTTTAACATTTTAGCAATGTACATTCTAAAGGGGTAATGTCATATCTCACTATAATTATCATTTACATTTACCTTATGATCAGTGATTACTTTTCCTGTGTTTGTAGGCCACTTATCTATCTTCTTTTGACAAACTTCTGTTTATGTCTTTATATTACTAAGTAAAAATCTAAATTTCATATAAATTATTTTATTTTAATTTTGTGTTTATTCTGTGTCTGCCATTCTAGAATGTGTTATGAAGACAAGTTTTTATTTGTTTTATTATCTGCTCTATCCCCAAAGACCTATAGAACTTATGCTCTTTTCTGTGTAGAGATTTTTATAGTATTTACAGATGATTTTTAATTTTTATTTCTGTGGTATTAGTTGTGATACATGCTTTTTCATTTCTGATTGAGCTTATTTGGTTCTGGTTAATCAGCAAGACATCTATCAATTTTGTTTATCTTTTTGAAGAAGCATCTTTTCATTTCATTGACTGTTCATATTGTCTGTTGTTTTCTATTGTATTTAGTTCTGCTCTGACCTTAGCATTTCTATTCTTCTGTTGGCTCTGAGTTTGGTTTGCACTTCCTTTTCTAATTCCTTAAGAAGTATTATTAGATTGTTAAATTGTAAACATTCTGTCTTTTTGTTGTTAGAATTTAAGGCCAAGAATTTTCCCCTTAGCGCTGCTATTGCAAAATCACAAGCTTTTGATACCTGGTATCCTCTTTTTTTTCAGATCAAGGAATCTTTAGATTTCCATCTTGATTTCATTAATAACCCTATAATTATTCAGCGTTAGGTTGTTTAATTTCCATAACTTGGTATATCATTGAATGTTTCCTTTGGAGTTGCTTTCTAGTTTATTCATAGTTTATTCTACTGTGGTCTGAGAAGATACAAATCAATGTGTACCATTTCTGTATTTTTGAATTTGTTGAGACATGTTTTGTAGTCTAAGATATGATTAGTATTGGAGAATATTCCAAGAGCTGGTGAAAAGAATGCATATTCTATAGTTTTGGAGTGAAATGTTCTGTAAATGATTATCAGTCTCACTTTTTGTAGAGTCCTGTTCAAATCCAGTTTTTCTTCATTCATTTTCTGCTTGGGTGATTGGTCCAGTTTTGTCAGTGGGATGAAGTCCCCACCTATGACAATGTTTATGTTTATCTGTTTGTTTAGATCTGGTATAACTTGCTTTAGAATCTTGGCACTCCTATGTTAGGTGCATAAATATTATCATTGTTATGTCTTCTTGTTGAATTATCTCTTTTTTCATTGTACAATGGCCATCTTTGCCTTTTTTATCACTGTTGATTTAAGACTTTTTTCTGATATAAAATAGCTATACTTGTTCTCATGGCAGGGAATATTTCTAACCACCCGTTCACCTTGAGTGTTAGTCCATGTGGGTTAGTTGTGTTTTCGGGAGATAGCAGATACTTGGTTTATATTTTTTCATCCAGCCAGTCACCCTGTGTCTCTTGACTGAAGGATTCAGACAATTCACTTTGATTAATAGAACTGATATGCTGTTCTGGTCATCCTGTTGGGTAGTACCTTCTTGCTTTGTTTTACCTCCTGAGTTATTGTTTTACACGAACTCTGAGCTTTAGCTGTAGGGTGGTTTTATACTGGTGAGTATCTATTGTGTTGATTCATGTATAATATAATGCAGTTCTGAGCATTTCCTGGAGTGGAGATCTGGTCGTGACAAATTCCCTCAGTGTTTTCTTGTCTGGAAAGTCTCTATTTCTTTTAAATATATGTAACTTACTTTTGCACAATCAAAAATTCTAGGCTGGCAGATCTTTTTAAGGACACTAAAGATGGGGCCTCAATCCCTTCTTGCTTTATGTCCACTGAGAGGAGTTCAGTTACCATGATGGGTTTTACCTTGTCTTTTACTTAATGTTTTCATCTCACAGATTAAAGAGTTCCTCCTTCGTATTGCCTTTGGCCAGTCTGATGACTGTGAGTCTTGGTAATTGCCTTTTTTGTGATGAATCTCCCAGATGGATATTCAGTTTCTTATTCCTGGATGTCTACATCTTAAGCAAGACCAGAGACGTTTTCCTCAATTATTTCCTCAAAAAGGTCCTCTAGCCCTTGTGCATTTTTTCCCCCACCCTTCACCCTCAGACATGCCTATGAATCTTATATTTGGCATTTTAAATAACCTCATATTTTGTATAGGCTTTGTTCATTCCTCTCAGTTCTTCTTTATTTTTGGCTGAGTCAATTCAAAAGCATTGTCTTCAAGCTCTTAGATTCCTCCTCCTTTTCCTCTTTCTCCTCCTCATCCTCCTCCCTCTTCTTCTTCCTAGTCTAGTATATTCTTAAAATTTTCCACTGTGTTTGTATTTACTTAAATGAGTTTTCATTTCTAAAATAATATTTGTTTTTTTTTATTTTAATATTTGATCTCATTGTTAAATTTTCATTCATTTCCTGAACTGTGTTTCTGGTGTCTTTAAGTTGGTTTTCAATTTTTTTTTTGGATTTTGTTTAACTTCCTTACAATTCATATTTGGAATACTTCCTCTGTCACTTCAATATTTTAATTTTGTCTTTTTCATTGTGTTAAGACATTTATATTCTATATTTAGTAAGTTTCACATGTACCCTTGTAAGATGCACCATAGGTGTGGTCCCACCAATTACCCTCCCTCTGCCCATCCTCCTGGCTCCCCTCCTCTCCCTTTCCCCATATTCTTAGGTTGTAAATGGGTTATAGCTTTCTCTTTATTTTTATTTTTTTAATAAAATCACAGCTGTGTACACTAATGTGATCATGAGGCACCGTACACTAGTTTCATAGACCATTTGACACATTTTCATCACAATAGTTAACATAGCCTTCCTGGCATTTTCCCAGTTACCGTGCCAAGACATTTACATTCCACATTTACTAAGTTTCACATATACCCTTGTTAGATGCTCCGCAGGTGTAATCCCACCAGTACCCCTTCCTCCATCCACTTCCCCCCTCCCTCCTCTCCCTTTCCCTTTTTCCCCTATTCTTAGGTTGTAACTGGGTTATAGCTTTCATGTGAAAGCCCTAAATTAGTTTCATAGTAGGGCTGAGTACAATGGGTACATTTTCTTCCATTCTTAAGATACTCTACTAAGAAGAATATGTTCCAGCTCCATCCACGTGAACATGAAAGAGGTAAAGTCTCCATCTTTTTTTTAAGGCTGCATAATATTCCATGGTGTACATATACCACAATTCATTAATCAATTTGTGGAATCTGTGGGTACTTGGGCTTTTTCCATGACTTAGCAATTATGAATAAGGCTGCAATAAACATTCTGGTACAAATATCTTTGTTATGATGTGATTTTTGGACTTCTGGGAATATGCCCAGTAGAGGAATTATAGGATTGAATGGCAGATCTATTTTTTAGATCTCTAAGTGTTCTCCATATATCTTTCCAAAAGGAATGTATTAATTTGCATTCCCACCAACAATGCAAAAGGGTTCTCTTTTCTCCACATCCACGCCAACATCTCTGGTCTTGGGATTTTGTGATATAGACTAATCTTACTGGCATTAGATGATATCTCAAAGTAGTTTTGATTTGCATTTCTCTGATAATTAAAGATCATGAGTATTTTTTCATGTCTGTAGGCCATGCACCTGTCTTCTTCAGAGAAGTTTCTCCTCAAATCCCTTGCCCAACCTGCGATGGGATCGCTTGTTCTTTTCTTGCTTATACATTTGAGTTCTCTGTGGATTCTGGTTATTAAACCTTTGTTGGAGACATAACCTGCGAATATCTTCTCCAATTCTGAGGGCTGTTTGCTTGCTTTACTTACTGTGTTCTTGACTGTGCAG
>CAUYPK010067924.1:0-27550 GCA_963574355.1 Loris lydekkerianus | reverse complement strand
TGAACTGCAGAATTGTGACTCTCTGAAAGATGCATTCAAGTCAAGCAGCCTTCCTAATTTCTATGCATCTCTCCCCTCTGAGACATATCCTAATCTCAGGAACCATGCACTCAAAATGGCAACCATCTTTGGCAGCACTTACGTCTGTGAACAGACTTTTTCCAGAATAAAACATCTGAAATCTCCAACCAGATCTAGACTAACGGATGCACACTTCCTTCACTTGTTAAGATTAGCAGTGACAAATATGGAACCGGACATTGACCATCTCATTAGCCAAAAGCAGGCCCATAGTTCCCATTGAAATACTGGTAAGTTTGTTGATTTAACTTTCCTTGTTCTTCATTTTAAATATTGTATTTGTTCCCATTTTGTTTTTTTACTTCAAAATAAGATATGCGTAGTGTGCATAGGAATTTGTTCACAGTTTTGTTTTTTTTTTTTTTTAACTATAGTCCAGCCCTCCAATGGTCTGAGGGACAGTGAACTGGCCCCCTGTTTAAAAAGTTTGGGGACCCCTGGACTAGAGCCTGTGCACAGGCTAACTTTAGGTGGTGGTGATTTTCCTGCCTTGTTTCTCTTCAAAAACCAAACACAATGATTAAATGCAAATTTAACTGCTCAGCTTTTAAATGCCATTGATTCTTTCCCTCTTTTATTACACCTTTCTCCACTTACGTTGACTTGTAAACCGGTTGTCCTAGTCAGATGAGCCAGTATGGATGCATGCTTTAGTAGTTCTCAACCTTCCTGATGTGTGACTCTTTAATATAGTTCCTGTGGATCGCAACCTACAGGTTGGGAACCGCTGCTTTAGAGGATAGAATCATACCTGAGTCAGCATAGATGCATGTATTCACATGTAACAGAACAGCTGAGTCAGCTTAGATGTGTGTATTAGCATGTAAGAGCACACTTATTTTGAAATCTTTCAGAGGCATGCATAATCCCACATGCACAGAAGCGGTGGCTGCAGATCTGTGTACCAGTGAAACCAAATAACATTTTTTTTGCTTTTTTTTTTGAGACAGAGTCTCAGTATGTTGCCCTGGGTAGAGTGCTGTGGTGTCATAGCTCACAGCGACCTCAATCTCCTGGGCTTAAGTGATTCTCTTGCCTCAGCCTCCTAAGTAACTGGGACCACAGGTGCCCACCACAACACCCGGCTATTTTTTGTTGCAGTTTTCACTGTCGTTTAGCTGGCCAACCTCAGTATATACGGCTGTGCTTTAACCACTGTGCTACAGGTGCCGAGCCTCCTCCTTCCTTTTTTTAATAGTTGTAAGAATTGTAAGATATTCCCAGAAATTTGTCCTATAAGATGCTTCAGAAAGTCTGGCACAGATAAGTCCACACTTACCCAAGTGAGGAATCTACTGACTTTTTTTTTTTTTTTGCAGTTTTTGGCAAGGGCTGGGTTTGAACCCGCCACCTCTTCCGGCATATGGGGCCAGTGCCCACTCCTTTGAGCCACAGGCGCTGCCCAGAATCTACTGACCTTTCAACCATGTCTTAACCTTCACTCCCACTGCTGGTTAAAAGAGAAAAAATGGAAACAGTGATGCATAATTCTACCACATACAACTGATTAGATAATAGAATATCAGAGCTAAAAAGAACCTTAAAAATACTGGGAGCCATACTTTTAAAAGCATTGGGCTTGTGATCTTGACAATAACTCTGTGGAGTTGACAATACCATTATAAATGAGGAAATTGAAGATTTCTCCTATAAAATGAAGTGTACAAGCCATACTCTTTGGCCCAAGAAGGCTTGTAGGGATTACAGGGTGAAACCTACCCTTTCCCCTTTCAGTTGGTTCGCTGAAAGATCAACTCACTATTACGGTAGATAAATAAGAGAAAGGTTTATTCCCAAATACCACATAAATGGGGGTGGGGGGGAACCACAAAATGACTACCCAAAGTCTAAGTGATGGTCAGAGACCTTTACAACCGCCTTTTGGAAGGGAGGGAGAACGTGGAAAGTACACATTGCAGCAAGTGGTTGCTTAGAGGGGAATGTGTATAGATGGGTAGAAACAAATTTGTAGATTAACCTGAGACAGGTCTCCTGCTTCAAATGACCTTGCAGCCAGGTCTACTAGCATGCAATAAGGAAGTCAGCAACCTCTTTTGATTCTCAATCAGGTTACTCAGGTTTAATGTAGATGGAGGAAAGGCCTCTTTCAATGTTTTCTGATCATGAATGGCCTTTAATTTGAAATATTCTTTATACCAAGGAGTCATATTTTGGGGCAAAATTTTCTTAGCTCTTCCAAAGCAGACTAATGAGTAGGAGAAAGACATGCAAATTTATTTGACTTGCATACATTATAGCCTTCAGAATGAAGAACCCCCCCCCCCCCAAAAAAAAAAAAAGGGGAAACTGTCCACTTTATGCCTAGGTTAACACAGTGTGGACACCTGGGAGGAAATTCGATGGGACTAAAGAGTCTGAGGTAACCGATCAGGGAGACTGGTGGCCCCTCAGCCAGTCTGCCCTGGGAACAGGGTCGCCCTGGGAACGAGTCTTGTCACCCACACCCAGGAGCACGGGCCGGATAATTTCTTTACGTTCTTTACGGCCAGTTTTTACACAAAAGGGCGGAGGGGACTGGAGGATTGTTTTCGGGTTTACAGGTGGCTGTGGAGAGGAGCAGGCCTGGTTTCTCCACGTGCTCCCAGGAGAAGGAATTGAGAGACGGGGCGGGAGGAAGGCCGAGAACTTTGACTGCGGAGGCTTCGTGCCGGCCCACAGCGACTGACCTAGATTCAAGGAGGTCCACATCCAGTTTCTGGGTGGACCGCTGAGAAACTGAGGGAGCGGCCCTCCTGCTCACCGCGGGAGCCGGCCGCCCTGGCAGCGGGTCGGTTCCTCCTCCCTCCCCGCGCTAGTCCCGCGCCCACGCGCAGGCCTCCGGCGGGCTCCCCGCAGCTCGCGTTACGCGGAGTGGTCCCCTGGACACGCCCAGCGCCGGGACTCCGCAGGGCGCGGTCCGCAGGTAGGGGTCCCAGCGAGCTGCCGCAGAATGAGACCTGCGCCGCAAACCGCTGTTTCTCAGGCAGAAGTACCGAGATGATAATGTTCTAGAAAGAAAGTGCGCAGGGACCGCTCCGCGGCCGCGCCCCCTGCGCGTCTCTGCAGCGCCCACCTGGCTCCTGCCGGCGCTCGGCCGCCCAGAGGGGCGCGTCGGTGGCTGACCCGGTCTCAGCCTACCTCCCTGCGCCGGTCATCCCGCTGCCCCGCCAGGGCTGTGCAGGCGCGGCGGGTGCCCCGTGGGGTGACGCCGGGGCGCCCCCCTGTGTTGCGCTTTCAGACGCTGGGCTGCCCGCGCGTCGCAGGTGCGGAGGACTCGGCCGCCCGAGGCGCGAAGTCCGGCGTAGGAGGGTCACGACCAGGCAGGTGCGGAGCCCGGGACGGCTGCTCACCCCGCGGCGGGCAGATCCCGTTCTCCAGCCGAGAGGAAACGGCGAAAGCCCCGACGCTCGTCATGGGACAGTCTGAGGACAGCGGCTGCTGAGATGGGGCTTTTGTCAGAGGAGAGTTTCGAATATTTGCGCTGAGGTCCACGATCAGATGACAAAGTTCTCTTTTGATCTATAAGCTGTGGAGCAATTGAACATTTCTTATCTGGTATTATGCTATTATTATTATTAGCTGATTTTGGTATTTCATTTCTCCTCTATGTTCGTCTTTTTGTTTGCAAATAAGAAGAAAATCAAGTATTTTAAAAGAAAGGGAAAATAGGGGGGAGTGTTATCTGTGGCAGTCTAAGGTGCAGTGTGAACAGGCTTCGGGGAAAACCCAGGTGTGTTAGACAGCCAGGTGTGTCCCCCACGTTGCGTCCCTCCGCGGCTTTTCGTGCGTCCTTACTGGAAGACCTGCTGCCATCCACGGTGTGTCATCAAGTGCCTGTCCCGTGCCCAAACAGGCTTGAGTTGTTAGTTTCAGTCATGTAGAATTATTCCTGGTCTGACCGCGTTTCCAGTTCTGGGATAAATAATCTGCAACCTCGTCCTCTTTTTGTTGGTACTCACTCCAGCCTGCCATGGCCAGGATGTAGCCACATGACGTTGTGCAAAGGTGGCTCCTGGGAGAGCGTGTAGGACGGAGGCCAGGCGGACCAGTATTGTGTTCTGGGGGCGGCTCACAGAAACTTAAAACAGTCAGTCATTAAATTTTCAGAAATTTTGCAAACTGGTTGATAAACATAGGGATGATTTAAAATAAAAGTACACAATGTTAAGTAATGCAAAAGTAATAAATATTTAAAGCTCACACTCTTATTCTTTGAAGAGGGGATCTAATGAGGTTGGCCAGCAGCCACCTAAATACAGGGTGTTGCTGCTGCACAGAGGTCACACCGAGTCACCCCATAGGCTGGAGGGACCTGCAGCCTCAAGGCCATGTGTGGCCTCCAGATGGCCAAGGTGGGGGTGGGGGCTTGATCAAATCCAGATTTCACAGAACAAATCCTTTGAAAAAAGGATTCAGTCAAAAGGCCACACTCAAGGATCTGGAAGGCCCCATGTGGCCCCAAAACCACTGGGCTCCATGTCACATGGTAATTAACCTAAAAACATACAGTACATGACACACACTATGGAGATGGCAGTTGATATAAATAGGAGAAATGAGGTTGAAGCAGAAGTAACAATGAGCAAATTTGTAATATGAAAAATAATCATGATAATATTTAGCACAGAGCAGGAATTAAATTTTAATTCAACTAGATCATTTGGATATAAGTGGGAGATAAGAATGAAAATAGGCAGGTGTGGTGGTTCAGGCCTGTAATCTCAGAGCTCTGGGAGGCTGAGGTGGGAGGATCACTTGAGCTCAGGAGTTTGAGAACAGCCTGAACAAGAGCAAGACCCTGTCTTTACTAAGAAAAAAAAAATTGAAAAACTAGCTGAGCATTGTGGCATAAGCCTCTAGTCCCAGCTATGTGAGAGAGTGAGGCAAGAAGATCACTTAAGCCCAAGAGTTTAAGGTTGCTGTGAGTTATGATGTCCCAGCACTCTACACAGGCTCTGTCTCAAAAAAAAAAAAAAAAAAAAAAGAAAAAAAAAAAGGAAATAATTTATCTGGAAGACTATGAGGTATTTATTTATACTGAGCAGGGAGGTAACATGACTATATTTTTTTAAGAAGATTATTCTGGTGGTCTTAGGCATGATAATGTGGATCAAGTAGGAAGTAGAGAGGCCAGTCCAGAGGCAATCAATGTGACTGATGGCAATGGAACTAGAAAGGCCAGATGAAAAGAAAATGTGTAACTGATTCTATTTCAGTGAAGATAAAGACATCCTATCAGATGTTATGAAAAGTACTTATATCAGGTAAGTCTGATATTTTGGAGAATATTGTAGATTAGAACATGCCAACGTTAGGATAACTTCCATCTCTGGGCTTTGGTTGTTTAATTAAACGAAAAAAGTTTCAGGACATCCAGAAACCTGTCTACAGATCTGTACTCTCTTTTCATTCAAAGACAAAAATTGTCTTTTTTACTTCTTTACTTCCTATACTAACTACCCCCTTCCTCAAGTTGGTGTTTTTGAGCTCAAGCTGGCAAGGCTGTGGTCTCTGCCTCAGGCACAGCAGCTATGCATGCCCCACAATGAGTTCAGGGAACATGGCCAAGTGGCTTCTTAAGGGTGTGGGGAGACAGCGTATCCCCTGTCGTAGGGAAGAAACTACAGTCCTGAGTGGTAATCCTCCATCTTCACTGTGATAATACAGGGCCCAGTTAGTCTTTATTCCCTGCACCTATTTGCATAAAGCAAAAAAGAAAAATGATTTTGAGCAAAAAGAGGATTTTTTGACAGGATGCATGAAGACATTTTATATCATCCACCTTTCTTGTGACATGTAACTTAACTCTGAAAAGGGGCAAATAGATCTTGAACAACAGTGCTCAGTTTTCCATAAGAAAGGAAAACAAATAATTGCAAGGAGCAGTGAGAAGGCCTGAGATTTTATCAACTGAGTGGAAGGGGAGGAGGTAAAGTTGGAAGAAATGAAAAGTGTTTCTCTTGGTCTTCTTTGACATGATAGTCTGTCAAGCAGACAGAATTAAAAAATGCTGATGAGCTGTGCAACTATTCACAAATTCCACTTCAAACTAAAACACAGTGCACAAATTGTCAAAAGTTGATAACAGGATGGTGTACTGGACCCCCATAAACTCTGGCCAACCCAACTTGTGTGGCAGTCGCACCACTCAGGTGAGGGACGTTAGAACTAAATTGTGAGCATAGCAGCTGGTCAATCTGGAAGGATTATTTCATTGAAACTTTGTTATTTTAAATGTATTCATGTAAAAAATAAAAATATAAAATACAAGCAAAAATGTATTAATAAAAATAGAAAGATTTGTTCTGTAAAATTTAGATTTAGTCAAAAGGTTGCAATTAAGGTCCTAGAAGGGGTGGGCCGCAGGTTCCCCACCCCTGAAGTAATCATTCAGTATAAATCTGAACTGAACCAGGGGCAGCTCTGCCACTTTGGACCTTCTCACTTGAAAATCATCCTCTGCCTTCTCCTTTTGACATTTCTTCCCTCTACCTCAGCTAAGTCTTTTCAGTTTACACTTAGGGTTTATGTCCTTTTCTTTGGAAAGCCTTCTTGACACAGCTCCTATCCTCCACCAGTCTGAGTGACATGCTCCTCTGGGTTCCTATAACACCCTGAGCCTACCCTGCAGGAAATAAGGTTAACAGGTATAAGCAATATTACCAAGTGGCTGCAGTTGGAGTCAAGCTGTATGGATTTGCATTGTGCCATGTTACTTACTACTAACCAAGTGACATTGAGGACTTTAATTTACTTCACTTTCCCTTTATGTAAAACACAGCTAATAGTAGCATTTAAAATATATATGTAATAGTGTTTTCGGAAGGTGAAATAAAATTGTGTAGGCCAAGTGCTCAGAATAATATTTGGCACACAATAAGAATATATTTCACTTTGAGAAATGTGAGAACAGTCTCACTTTGTCACTCTAGCTAGAGTGCATCATAACTCACAACAACCTCAAACTCCTGGACTCAAATGATCCTCTTGCCTCAGTCTCCTCTGTAGCTGGCCCTACAGGAAGGCACAACCCCCAGCTAATTTTTTTTTTTTTTTTTTTTTTTTTCAGTTTCTGGCTGGGGCTGGATCTGAACCTGCCACAAACCCGCCACCTCCAGCATATGGGGCTGGCGCCCTACCCCTTTGAGCCACAGCCGCTGCCCTAATTTTTCTTTTTTTAGTAGAGACGGGGTCTTGTTCTTGCACAGGCTGGTCTTGAACTCCTAAGCTTAAGGGATCCACCTGCCTTGGCCAGCCAGTGTACTGGGATTACAGATGTGAGCCACCACACCTGGCCAAGAACACAAAATCTTTACCTACTATTCTAACACAATAATTTCCTGTTAACTTGCCTCTTCCCTGTATTACATTGAAAATTTCTTAAAAGCAGACATAACGTCTTGTTTATTCTTGACTCCCCAGCATCTGACACATACCTTAGTGTTTTATTTCCTGAACTTTTTTTTCTACTCTACTCTTTTTCTCTCCAAGCCAACCTCCTGATGGCTCCAAAGTTCAGTATTTTTCTGCTTCTTAAAAGCTTCCCAGTCTGCTTTGGCATCAATTCTCTGCCATCAATGACCTGTAGACTTTGTCTCTGAAAGCCATTAGTTTGTTTTTATACCATTAAGTATGTAATAAAGGGAAGGGAATTTTCTTCTCCTTGTAATTTATTGTGTATTGAAGCAAAATTACATTTTCATTCATTACTTGCATGAACCTTACGCTAAAGTCACATTACATAGTTACATGACGGTCCGCTTCTGTAGTCTCCTGAATCGTGTTTAAATCAGCTGTGTACCGTAGGGCCTCAATAACTATTTAAATTTGTATGTGAATTCCAAAGCCATACTAAAACACAACATAATTTCTTTCCCCGGTTAAACATAGGGGGGCCTTCGTGACCGCAGGTCGGCCAGGTGCGCACTGCACGGCCTTCAGGAAGCCGGGAGCAGACCCGGATGTCCAGGACTGGACCAGTAGGCCCTGCAGAGAGGTGAAAGGTATATTCGCTTCCAGTGAGGAGACGGGCCTCGCCGGATTGCCGGCGAGAAATCTGATACACCTGCGCGCATCGGTGGCCACGTACACCTGAGCAACTTACATGGCGGGACCCAGGCCGGCTCCAGGGCCAGCCGCGCTGTGAGGGGCGGAGCAACGTCCTGACATCACGCTTCGTTCTCCGCCCCGCCCCGCCCCCTCCGCACTGTGACGTTCCAAGGACGGACGGAGCGTAAACAGCGCGGGGCATCTCGGGAGCGGGATTGTCTCCCGCAGGAAGAGGCTCCATTTTAGCGCCGCCCGCCGTCGCCATCGGTTCCCTGCCCGCCCCTGCGCTCTCGCTCCACTCTGCGTCCCACTGGGAGGCCGGGCTTGGGTTGCCGGAGGGTGGCGTGAAAGAAAGGAAAGAGAGGAAGCGGGGAGAGTCCGGGAGGGCGAGCGTAGAGGCCAGTGCGCAGCCGAGCCGGGGCCGGACCGACGGACGGGCCTACGCTGCTGCTGCCGCGGCGGCGTCCGCGCGAGTCGCGTCTCGGCGGCGGCGGCGGAAAGCGGCGGGGAGCGATGGCGGCGGACAGTCGGGAGGAGAAAGGTTTGTGCGGAGATGGGCGCGGGCGGGGCGCGGGGTCGTCGTTGCGGGCGGCCCGGGCGGGGCGGGGTCATCGTCACGGGCGGTGGGTCGCCGTCGCGGAGAGCCGGGGCTGGAGCGGGGCCGGCTGCTCCGGTCCAGACAGCCGGCCGCCGGTTCTCGGTCTCCGTGTGGCCTAACATCTCGTCTCGCCTGGGATTTCTCTGTGACCCGATTTCACGCTTGTCTCTCCGATCACTGTCCTGGGCGCGGCTGGGAGAGTGCCCGTTGTGAGTCGCAGGCCCCCAGGATTATTTCCCTTTAAGATTCCGTGGATGTAATGTGTATTTTCAGGACGACCTTTTTCTGTTAGAGTAAATTTTGAAAACCCTTAACCCCACGATCAACGCTTTTAGTTCTCTAAGTGAGCATGTTTAATCAGTGGTACAGGAGGATTATAAATCTTTGGAGATACCTAAACGTAACTTCCGGCTGTTCTGTAAAATTGGCAAAGCGGCGAGAACTATTTATTTTATTCCTCGAATACTTGGGAAAGCATGTATTTGAAAAGATAGTGGTGACTTAGTTCCGGCAAAACAAAATCCTGGCTACTATTCTGCTAGACATACATTATGTGTGGCTCCTAGAGGGTACAACCAGGAACAGGTGCAAATTACAGAGTTAGAGGGACAAAATTTCAGCGAAATACAGGAAGAACTGATCGATGTTGTTGCAATCGAATGTCTTTCAAAATACCAAGCTCCTAGGCCTATAGAGATGTTAATGTAGAAACTGGATCAATACCTGTTTGGAGAGTGGTCTAGATTGGGTGCTGCCTAAAGATCTATTTCAACTCTTTGGATAACATGGTAGTCTTGGAAAATGTATAGTCAATGAAAATATGACAGTTGCTACATATCTCTCAGATCTCATGTATGTGGCTAATTAATTTGGGGTGAGGGTTGTTAAATGGGCTCTAGTGTCAAGTTGCATTAGGCTTGTGATCATTTCTTAAGATTTTTTTGATTACTGTGTCAGGAGACTTTTCATGCTTCAGTGACCTTCTCTGGAATAGGGATAAGTTTGTGAATGGAATGGCTGGGAATATGGCCTCATTGTAAGCAGTTTATTGATTAGGTTATAGCTGTTGTATTTTCATGATTAAACCAAATCCTACACATCTCCCTTTTTCTTTTTTGAGAAATCTAGAAGGAATGTGAACATAGGGTTACATCATGTTAGTGAATAAAGCAAACTACTCTTAATTACTAGTAAGCTTAGTTACTAAAATACATTATCTTAATCAGTAAGAATAGTACTGATAGTAAACAAGTGATTGTCTCATTTAGGAGCTGTGTGTATGGGGATCTCTAGTGGTTGTGGTAGGAGAGATGAACCAAATACAAAAATGAATAAAATGTATTACTTCTCAGGAATTATGTATTTATTGTCTGTTAAGTTGAACATACCTTTAGAAGCCATGTAGTAGCATAGACAGGGTAATGCACACGGAAGAAAGAAAGTAGATCTAAAAGTTTTGTTTTTGACATGGATTTAGTGACAATAATGCAGTCCAAATACATAAACTTTGTAACTTTTATTGGGACTTGTAATATCACCTATTAGTCTTACATAGGATAAATTTTTTGACATTTGAAAGGTTTTTGTTTTTGCTTCATATTTGTTTAGTTTTTTTAAAAAACATGATTTTTATAACTGTTTTATAAAACTTCTTTATTTTAAAAATTATGATACAGGCCAGGTGCAGTGACTCACTATAGTAATCCTAGTGCTCTGGGAGGCTGAGGTGGGAGGATTGCTTTAAGTCTGGAGTTTGAGCAACATTTAAAAATCAGGCAGGCTGGGCACCCATAGCACAGTGGTTACAGCGCCAGCCACATGCACTGAGGGTGGCGGTTTCGATGCCCGCCCAGGCCTGCTAAACAATAATGACAATTACAACAAAAAATAGCTGGGCATTGTGGTAGTCGCCTGTAGTATTTGCTACTTGAGAGGCTGAGGCAAGAGAATTGCTGAAGTCCAAGAGTTTGAGGTTGCTATGAGCTGTGACGCCACGGCACTCTGCTGAGGGTAAAAAAAAAAAAAAAAAAAAAGGCAATTCCAAATTAAAATCTCAGTTGGGAAATCCTCTTGAAAATTTGGAAGATGTGACAACACTGTGTGCATCTGGAGTTGAGTATGATTGTCCCTTTAGTATTCTTCTTTTTCTTATTTTACCAAGTGTTGTATATTGAATTCTATTGAACTGAAAGTTCAGTTTATTTGAAGTTATTTAACATTGTTATTGTTCAGGAGTTGTAGACATTTATACTAGGGACAGACAGATTAAGTACTTTTTTAGTACAATAGGTGTTAGTATTATGGGGTTTTTTAAGGGAGGAAGAGTAGGCATGGTGTATGTTCAGACAGTAATAGTAGATACACTGATTGTCTCATTCATTACCTTGACATATGTTAACTTCTCTGTGTCTTAACAGAAGACTATCAGGACTACTCCAGCTGGTTGTTTTCAGGTGAGAATCTGGGCCCCTAAATGGTCAAATAGTCCTTTAAAAAGGGTTTTAAAAAAAAAAAAATATTAAATCCTTGGAATTTTTAAAAACAGCGTTCCAACACTGGATTTATCATATATATTACTAATGTATAACTTTTAGATGGATTTGAATATTAGGTCTAAATGGAAATACTGTTTAATGAAGCTTTCTTTCAGAGCTAATCTGTTGCACCGGCTCATTATGAGAAGCATCTATATTGTTTTGGCATCTTAGTTATGAAACTGAATTTTAGAAATTTGAAAATGATTTTTAAAGTCTGTATAGTTCTCTATTTAGAAATCAAAAAATCTGATACTGTGAAGTGTTTTTGTTTTGGTGGGATCTCTTTCTGTTGCCCAGCCTGAAGTGCAGTGAGTGGCGTGTAGCCTCGAAGTCGCTAGACTCAAAACAGTCCTCCTACCTCTGCATCCCAAGTAGCTGCCATCATGCTTGGCTTTTTTTTTTTTTTTTTTTTTTTTTTCCCCCCCCTGGTTTTTGTAGAAGCTAGGCTATCCAGGCTGGTCTGAAACTCCTGGCCTCAAGTGATCCTCTAGTGTAAGCCTCTCAAAGTGCCGGGATTATGGATGTGAGCCACTATACCCAATGTGAATTGCTTTATCACATAGAAATTAGGATTATTTTAGTAGTACACAAATTGTATGTTTATAGAATTTTGTTTAATCTGGTATTTGCTAGCCTTTGTTCATTTTACTATTAATATGCCTTTGTTCTTTTTACTATTAATATTCCTTGCTGCTGCTAACTACTGGGAAGTATTGAATGTACACGTATACCCCTGTAGATATCAATAATGTTTCAGGATAAAGAAAGTAATTTAAAACATCTATTAAAGTAGTTTTAAAAAGTCAACCTAGGACTAGTAGATGTTACTTCATTTTTTAAAGAGGTAATTTTTTTTCTGAAAAAGATAATGCCCATGATTATCGTCTTTAACAGCAATAGCTTGTGCAAGTATTAAAATGTTTCCTTTCTTTATAAGTAATGTATTCTAAATTGAAAAGAATGAATTAAAATGTATGCAAAGTGTACTTTCTCCAGCCAAGTACTGGAGAAAGTACAGTTCAGGTTAGCTTTATAATCCAGTACTGTAAGGAAGCAGTTTAGGTTAGCTTTTTTTTTTTTTTTTTTTTTTTTGTAGAGACAGAGTCTCACTTTACCGCCCTTGGTAGAGTGCCAGGATGTCACAGGACTCACAGCAACCTCCAGCTCTTGGGCTTAAGCGATTCTCTTGCCTTAGCCTCCCAAGCAGCTGGGACTACAGGCTCCTGCCACAATGATGCCCGGCTTTTTTTTTTGTTGCAGTTCAGCCGGGGCTGGGTTTGAACCCGCCACCCTGGGTATATGGGGCCGGCACCCTACTCACTGAGCCACAGGTGTCACCCAGTTTGGGTTAGCTTTATAATCCAATACTATAAGCACCAACATTGGCCTTAATAAACCAGGTTTTGGTTTTGTTTTTGTTTTTTTGAGACAGAGTCTCACTTGGTTGCCTTTGGTAGAGTGCTGTGGCTCACAACAACCTCAAACTCTTGAGTTTAAGCCATTAACTATAGGTACCTGCCACAACACCCAGCTGTTTTTTAGAGATGGGTCTCTTGCTCAGGTTAGTCTCAAATTCATGAGCACTGGCAATCCACCTGCCTCAGCCTCCCAAGTGCTGGGATTATGGGCATGAGTCACCACGCCTGGCCTCTAGTTTTTGGTTTTTAAAAGTGCACCTTACATTAACTAAAATCCTCACAATTAAGTAAAACTGAGTATATGTGATAGCTTTAAAAACCTTCACCACATATTGACACTTCTCCTGACTATAAGTGGAGTATGTGTTCTCTTTGAACCTGGGCAGCCTTTGTAATTACCTCTTAATAAAAGACTGGTGGTAGTGCAGAATTTCTTCCTGGACCTTCCTTTGTTGGGACCTATACATTTAGAGTCCTAATCCACCCTGTAAGAGATCCTCCCACGCTGAAGCTGCTCTATTGGCCGGTGACTGCAGAGAGAGAAATATGTAAGAATCACCAGCTTCCCAGCCAGACTTGGGAATGTACAAGGCTCCAGACGGTTTCAGCCCTATGCATTTTATTGCAGCCACAAAAGGGACTCTAGTTGAGCCCCAGAACCATGAATCATATGAAAAGTAATTGTTATTGTTGTAAGCCACCAAGTTTTGGGGTGATAATGTAGCCTTTAGTAGATAGTATAATACTTGTTTTGTGTAGTAGATAGTATAATACTTGTTTTGTGAAAGCAAAGTTATTTTTAAGAAAGGATTTGTTTTTGTGTTCTGGACCAGATTTCTGTATATTATATAGCCTACTCAGGAAAAGAGTTGGGGCAGGCAGGGTTTATTAGAGTCTGTTAGTGATAAGACAAGATTAAAGGTTAAAGAACTCCTTAGGAGATTCAAATATTAGTAATCGTCCTCCTTTTCCTTTCCTAAACACTGATCTTTGTATTCTCTTAATGCCTTTTTGTCAAAGGTGTAGAAATATGACCTTAGAAAGCCTGGGACTTCCCTAATAACCTTACTCTTAAGCAATAACCTGCTTTTCTTACTTTCAAATCTCTTTCCCCTTTATATTTCAGTAAATATATGTATAAACATTTTAGCCATGGAGAGAAGTAACTTAAAATTACAGTGTGGTCATTTATATCAGGGGTTGGGAAAACTGTTAAGACCAGACAGGCTTTGTGGGCCACAAGTTCCTGCCATAAGTTCTTTCTTTTTTTTTTTTTTAAGAGACAGTCTTACTTTGTCGCCCTTGGTAGAGTACTGTAGCATTACAGCTCACAGCAACCTTCAGCTCTTGGGCTTAGGTGATGATTCTCTTGCCTTAGCCTCTCGAGTAGCTAGGAGTACAGGCACCCGCCACAACCCTCAGCTATTTTTTTGTTGCAATTTGGCTGGGACTGGGTTTCAACCCGCCACTCTCGGTATTTGGGGCTGGTGCCCTACTCACTGAGCCACAGGCACCACCCCTCACTGCCATATATTCTTTTTTCTTTTCTTTTCTTTTTTTTTTTAAGTGTCTTAAAAGCATAAAAACCATTCTTACAGGCCATATAAAAACAGCTCATGGGCCATATTTATCCAGGTTTTGGTTTGTCAATGTGTGATTAAATTGACCACACAGTTTATTGGTGTTATGGACTGTAATTTGGATAAGTGAGGGTGTTATAGTTGATCTTAAATATTTAAATAAGTTTAAAACATTTTAATGTTGGAAACATGGAACTTTCTAGTACATTAATTTGAAATTAATCTACATGCATATTGTCTTTTAGTATATTGTGTTTGTGTCGTGTTCTTTATGCTTAAAGGTGTTTTTAATATTTCCAATCTAATTTAAGTGTAGATTTAGAAAGCCAGAGCTCTAGACAAATATCCCACTGTTGTTAGAGAAACATATTTGGTCAACTTAAATTTCTGTTTTGTTTTTTTTTTATCTGCAAAGTAATGGATGATAAGATGTGCCTTGTTTTTTCACATCATATGCATATATGATCCAGGTGTTGGAGATAAAAGGTTAAAGTGGCAAGGTATTTTATTTTGTTAAGTAAGCATTGGTTAATATTTGTTGTCTTGCAGAAGTTTGTTGGTACTTTGTAGAACTGCAGTCAATATCTGGATTTGAATTTGTTAAAACTTTTTAAAATAGTAATACCCCTTTTTGTACAGAAACCATAATTTAAACATGTCTTTGAAATTTAAATTGATTTGAATATACCTGCGTAATTTATTTAGCACATGTAAAATGTATAATTTAATATGAATATTCAGGCTTTAGGGGTGATATTTCTAACTAAGATCTAGGGATTTTCTGAAAAGATTTATGTAGCATTATATTTACTTAATTGTCTATTTTATTGTAATAGTTTTAATTTTTTTCTTTTTTTGTCTTTATACAAATCTCTTTGATTCTGGCCAGGCTTGGTAGTTCATGCCTAGCACTTTGGGAGGCTAAGAGGCAGGCAGACTGTTTGAAGCCTGCAGTTTGAGACTAGCCTGGGCAACACAGCAAGATACTGTCTCTACAAAAAATAAGAAAGAGTTAGCTAGGCTTGGTGGCAGACACTTCTAGTCCTAACTACTCAAAGGGAGCTGAAGCAGGAAGATAGTTTGAACCAAAGACTGCAGTGGCTTCCCAAGTGCTGGGATTGTAAGCGTGAATCACCAAGTCTGGTCACTATTCACGTGTTTAGGGAATTTTGTCTTTAGTGAAAACTTAAATCTAGAGGATGAGAGAAGCTTTTTTTGTTTGACTTTAAAACAAGTAAACAGAAATAAAAATGGTAAAGAATAGATCATCAATACCACCCAAAGAAATTGTTATGCCATTTCAGACATAATTTTAAAATTGAACTACGTCTGACTCCAAATATCGAGAGACAATGCTGCCTTTTCTATTTCTTTTCTGACTTTCTTTCGTGTGACCTATATCAGCTGTTTCAGTTGTTAGTCACTGATTCCCTACCCACTTTAGGGAAATTTGAATCCCATCTAACCTATTTATAGGCCCCTTATTAATTAATAAACTTAAGTATACTTGGAGTGGGCATTACTTTTTGCCTGGAGCCATATGTAATTGTTCTGTTCTCATCAATTTTCATGACTTTATACTTACCCCTTATTTTGGGGTTTTTTTTTGTTTGTTTGTTTGTTTTTTGAGACAAGAGTCTCACTGTGTCCCCCTCGGTAGAGTGCTGTTGTGTTACAGCTCACAGCAACCTCCAACTCTTGGGCTGAAGTGAGTCTGTTGCCTCAGCCTCCCAAGTATCTGGGGCAACAGGTACCCACCACAGTACCTGGCTATTTTTTGGTTATAGTTGTCATTGTGTTTGACAGGCCCGGACTGGATTTGAACCCGCCAGCTCCATTGCATGTGGCTGGCCCCCTAGTCTCTGAGATACAGGCGCTGAGCCTAAACTTACCCTTTGTTACATCTTAAAATTGAACAGGCATTTTTGAAACTAGACTACCTTGTGCCTAAAACATTATTTTTAAGTACACTTTTTAAACATTTATTTTTTGTAATTCTCTTTGGAGAAAATTTAAAAAGTCAATGTAAAGTGGTGTCTGCCTAAGATTTATTTTATCTTGACAGGGCAGGGTGGGTAAGGAAACAAAACTTTGCTGTTTACATGATCCTTGAATGTCAATTTAGTCATAGTTGCCTTTTCTGAGCAAGTTATACTTTTATAGTCCATATTTTGATTATATAGCACATCAGTGATTATTTTTTTCTTTTTACACTTTATTTTGACATAATTTTAGATAAATAGAACAGGTACAAGAGTACAGAGAATTTTCTTTTACTCTTCCACCACATTCTGCAGTGTTTCATCACAGTCGTTTTTTTCTTCATTCTTATTTAGTGTATGTATGGTATCTATGCACACCTACACATTTTTTTTTCCTGAACCAGTTGTCAGTTGCAGATGTGGTATATCTTTTCCCCTAAATACTTACTTTCTAAAAATAAGGACTTTTAAAACATTTAACTGTATACTATCAAAATCAGAAAATTAACATTGATACTGATTCTAATACACAAACCTTATTAAGATTTCACTAGTTTTTCCAGTTATGTCTCAGATCATGGGTTGTATTCAGTTGTCACATCCCTTTAATCTCATTTATTATGGAATAGATTCTTGGTTCTTGTGTCTCGTGACAGTGACATATTAGGGTGCTCTTCAATTTGGGTTTGTCTGATGTTATTGGTGATGTTAATTTTGATTACCTGATTAAGCTGGCATTTGCCAGATTTCTGCCCTGTGAAATCACTACCTTTGTAATCTTACGGAGAGTGCACATTTTGACAAGTGTATATTTATAAATTTTACACATATATTTCTATACTGATTTCGTTGTGCACATTTGAAAGCCATGGCAAGTTAGAAATTTAAAGTCGATAAAAATCCTTTTGTGTACTCCTTTATTTCTTTTTATATCCTATGGGATGTATGCTCATAGCTTGGAAGACCTCTGTATATCCTTTACCTTGTATTGTTTTATAGAAGTCAATCTTATGCTTTAATGGAAATAAAAACTACTTGGGGCTTATGGCCTCACACTTAGTAAATACTTGAATATTACGTGATATTGATTTTTTCCTATTAATTTTAAATTTTGTTTGCAGATGGAGAACTTAATGTTCTAGATGATATTTTGACTGAAGTACCTGAACAGGATGATGAACTGTATAATCCAGAGAGTGAACAAGATAAAAACGAGAAAAAGGGTATGTAAGATTAAGCTATTTTTGTTAAAATGACTGTAAACAGGGAGGTGCAGTTTTTTAAGAACCGTGCTTTTGTACTTGTTTTTTGAACCAGTTAACCAAACATATAACAAACTGTGTGTGTGTTTTGTTTTAATATATGAAACTTCTTAAATATCTGGATTTATTCCAATAGTCAAAATTTGTTTTCTATTAACTCTGGAACAAAAATACTTCTGAAGCTTTTTTGACGAAATAAGGCTTAATTCTCCTTGATGTATATTATCTGTTAATCTTTGGTGAAATAAATGGAATATTACAAAAACTTTGTTTTTTTAAATTGTATTTCAAAGGATCAAAAAGAAAAAGTGATCGAATGGAATCTACTGATACCAAGCGACAAAAGCCTTCTGTTCATTCAAGACAAGTGATTTCTAAGCCATTGAGCTCATCTGTCAGCAATAACAAAAGGATAGTTAGTACAAAAGGAAAGTCAGTTACAGAATATAAAAATGAGGACTATCAAAGATCTGAAAGAAACAAGCGTCTAGATGGTGATCGGAAAATTCGTCTATCAAGCAGTGCTTCCAGAGAACCTTATAAGAATCAGCCTGAAAAATCTTGCCTGCGGAAAAGGGATCCTGAAAGGAGGACTAAGTCCCCTACACCAGATGGTTCTGAGGTAGTAAATGTTATTGCAGATATAAAACAGAAAGCAATTATTCTTAAGGCTTTAGAACTATTTTTTCACTCTGACCTTTTCTGTTATATGACTGCTGATTCCCTTTTTCTTTAAACATCAGAGAATTGGGCTTGAATTGGATAGACGTGCAAGCAGATCCAGCCAGTCTTCTAAGGAAGAAGTGAACTCTGAAGAATATGGCTCTGACCGTGAGACAGGTACCAGCGGGTCTTCTGATGAGCAAGGCAACAACACTGAGAATGAGGAGGAGGGTGTGGAAGAAGATGTGGAGGAGGACGAAGAGGTAGAAGAAGATGCAGAGGAAGACGAAGAGGTGGATGAAGATGCGGAGGAGGAGGAGGAAGAAGAAGAGGAGGAAGAGGAAGAGGAGGAAGAGGAAGAGGAGGAAGAATATGAACAGGATGAGAGAGACCAGAAGGAAGAGGGGAATGACTATGACACTCGGAGTGAGGCCAGTGACTCTGGCTCTGAATCTGTTTCCTTCACAGATGGGTCTGTCAGATCTGGTTCAGGCACAGATGGATCAGGTACTACTTTTTATATAAAAGTTTGTCTCGGGGGGGAAAAAAACTATTCGTTTTATTCTTGAAAATGTTTAAATTATAAAATTTTTGAGGAGATGGGATATATTAGTAGCATTGTCTTGTAATCTTTTATACTTAATTATAAGTATAAAAGTGTTATAAATACATTTGAATAATACTTTGCATATTTCACTAAAGATATTTCCCAGCTTCATATTGATTGTGTTGTAAATGAACACTATTCCAGGCCTCATGTAGTTGCTCAGGCCTGTAATCCAGGCACTCTGGGAGGCCAAGGTGGGAACATCCCTTGAGCTCAGGAGTTTGAGACCTGCCTGAACAAGAGTGGGATCCTGTCTCTACTCAAAAATAGAAAAATTAGCTGGGTATCCTGGTGTGTGCCTATAATTCCAGCTGCTCAGGAGGCTGAGGTAGGAGGATCACTTGAGCCCAGGAGTTTGAGGTTTATGTGAGCTATAATGATGCCAGGGCTCTCTACCCAGGGGACAGACTGAGACTCTGATCACAAAAAAAGAAACAAACAAAAAAACACACACACACCAAAGTCAAGTTGTTTCTCTATAAGTAAATGTATTTCATATTTTAATGTTGTAAGTTCTTACATTTTTATGCCAGTGAATAGCAGCTTGTTTAAACACTGGCATACTTGAAATATAATTTCTTGAAACCTGCCCACTTACTAAAAAATATTTTCATAGTAAAATGCCATTTGGCAGCAGAATCAAAACTAATTTCCCCCCCTTGGGAGCACATAATTTTATTATTATATTTTAACATTTAGTAAGTAGTCCATTGTTAGTAATCATATTCCTGGTACAGGGAAGATGACAGAGCAGACAGCCAGTTATTCTCCCATGATTGGCCACTGAAGTGCTTACAGCCTTTTGTTCACTGGAGATGTGGGTTTGGGAGTTGACAAGTTTTATAAGGGAGTTAAAGAGTTCAATAGATAAATTGTTGGATTTGATGTAAAAATTAGAATCTTTATGTCTGTGCCCCCATCGTGCTTTTTGCAAACTGATGGGATACACCTTTAAAATTTATGACAACAGGAAACAAAAACCGCATTGGCAGTAAGCATTGGACCCTATTTGCTGTAAAGGGTGAGTGAAACCACTCACAGGGGAGGGAACACTTTGTTACAGGATCTTTTTCTTATCTGTTAGGAACAGTATTTCCTAAACTTGAATGTTTGTGTTGTGTAAGTTAAAGAGGACTTATTTACACAGATAGGACCTGGAATAGTCTGTATTTTTAATAAGCACCTAGATTAGACGATGGCCAGTCCTTGATGATACTTTATTTTTGTGAAGACATTTCAAATTAAATGGTCGCCTTTATTTTTTCAATAAATTTTGATAGCAGAGCTGTTAATAGAAGTTGTTCATTGTTTTAAAAGAGATACCTGGAACCCTTATTTTCCTTGTTAGAGAATTGCTTATGTGGAATATGCATTGGGGTACTATGTTCAGTATGCTGGAAATTATTTTTTCATATAGTAGTTTTTTTCTATGATGCGTGAAAGAAAAATGGGACAGATTTGGAGCTCTTTAGGAGATGCCAGTTTTTTTTTGTTTGTTGTTTTTTTTTTTTTTAATAGAGATGAAATGTTTTGTCACCCAGGTTAGAGTGCAGTGGTGCAATAATAGCTCAGTGCAGCCTCAAAGTTCGGGGTTCAGTAGTCCTCCTGCCTCAGCCTCTCCAGTAGCTGGATCTACAGTCGAGGGCTGTCATACCTGTCTAATTTTTTTTTTTTAAATCCTTTGTAGAGGTGAAGCTATGTTGCCCAGGCTGGGTCTAAACTCCTGGCCTCACGCAGTCCCCTCACCTTGGCCTCCCAAAGTGTTAGGATTATAGGTGTGAGCCACCACACCTGGCTGTGGAGATGCGACCGGTCTTTAAATACCAGAGATTACAGTTTAGTTTCTGTCATGGCTATTCCAGACTTTAGTTTGTTTTATGTTTTCCTCAGACTTCTCTCCTTTTTTTTTTTTTTTTTTTTTTTTATTTGCCGTTTTTGGCTGGGGCTGGGTTTGAACCCGCCACCTTCGGCATATTGGGCCAGCACCCTACTCTGTTGAGCCATAGGCACCGCCTCTTTCTCAGACTTCTTAGTAGCTTCGTTATAAAAGCAGTATGCTTTGTGGTTGATGAAACTTTTTCAGATGACTTTCTTTTTTTTTTTGACTTGGGAATAGTTGGGATAGGGGGCTAAGAGAAGTGGGAGTTATACCAAAAAAGGCAAAAAATTCTGTTAGATTTTGATATTAATGCTAGGTCTAGCATTGTAGGAAGGCAGCTGGGCAGGGTCTTCTGCATCTATTTTATCTTTTGCATTGTCTCAGTGAGGGGTCCTTCAGTACTTTGAACCATAAATGTTGTTTTTTAATAGCAGCAAGAGAGGTATTATTTTTAGTGTGATCAATTCACAGTGCTTACACACCTGAAAGAAAATATCCATGGAAGAAAATTTAAAAGAAACATCAGAACATCTGAAGAAAGTGAAAACAAAACAAAAACTGGACGTGTAGTCCCTTTTAATGAATAATAGTAAAATGTCTTTTTAATAAGAACAGGGCTCAAGGTTTGTATTCTTAACTCAGAGGACTAAATCTCTGTGTCCAATTTTGCCAACCAGGAACCTAGACCCTGGCCAAGTTACCCAGCCCCCCTGTCAGCCAAAGTTTTTTCATCTGTAAATGAGAATATCTCATTAACTTGTTCTGAAAATAAAGGGAGATAATTTATTTAAAGCTCTTTAAATAGTTGACTGGTATAGTTTTTGAATAGTGTCTTTAAAATAGAAATTAAGGGAGTAGGGAAGAGGTAAAGATTGCACAAAGGCTGTGCAAAAACCAGATGCAGGGTGACAAACTCTTGCTTGATTACTTGTTTTAGTTTCTATGTTGTGATATTTGAAAACTCTTGTTTGGATTCTTTTTAGATGAGAAAAAGAAGGAAAGGAAGAGAGCTAGAGGCATATCTCCAATTGTTTTTGATAGAAGTGGAAGTTCTGCGTCAGAGTCTTATGCAGGTATTTGCGTTTTACTCTCACCAGTGATGGTATCTGACTGACCCTAACGTGATCTGCTCTAGTGAGTGTGGAGGCTCTAGTTTAGTGTGACCTTGTTGATGTGCTTTAGTACTGATTTTCGGCATGTTCAGTGTAATAATTCTAGAGGAAACTAAGCTTTTTCTTATTTTAATCCTGTTCTGTTACTGCTTAAGTGGAATTTTTACTTTTTTTTTCTTGGAAGATGATGATTCAGTGACTAGTTTTCTGAGTGGGAAATTGTTCAAATATATTTTTTAAAAATTCCAAACGACCCAAAAAGCAAAACACTCGTACACATTGAGAAGTATTTTTTTTGTGTGTGTGGGTGCGTCAGTAGGAATAAATTGTCTTGAATGAGAATTTTATGTGACAAGACTGTAGAAATTTTGTCTTATCTCTATTAAAGCTCAATCTGAACAAATGTACTTTGGCTAAATACAGGTTCAGAAAAGAAGCATGAGAAATTATCATCTTCCGTTCGTGCTGTCCGAAAAGGTATCATTTAAATTTGAAATTGTTTTCATTGCATGCTGCATAAAGTCATTACTTTGCCTTATTAGTTCTTCATTAATAGTTGGCTTTAATGTAGTAATGTTCTGATATATTAAATTAAGAAAAAATAATACAATCTTATGTAGAAAACTCTGTGTCCACTTCTTACTGCCTATCTTTTAGAGCCATACCAAACATTACGGGATATTTTAGTTTTTGGACAAAATGGGATGTGTATATGTATATTAATAGCATAATAGTCTGTTCTCTTTACATACATATGGTACAAATTCTATAATACTTGTAGCCATTTTCATTCTTTAGTTTGGATCTGATATATCGGAACATCACTAGATGAGGTTTACCTTCTTCCAAAATGCTAGTTGTCTTTTTATAACTTTATTACATGTTGTGGTTTAGCTTTCCAGGTCGGATGGGTGATTGTTGAGTTTTATAAGTTTAGCTGGGTTGTGGAGGGCTAATTTTACCTAGTATAATGCATACCCTTTTATGTGGTATAATTGCTTGTGGTTAATAAATTTGGATTTTTTTTTTTTTTTTTTCAGATCAAACCAGTAAACTCAAATATGTCCTTCAGGATGCAAGATTTTTCCTCATAAAGAGTAACAACCATGAGAACGTGTCACTTGCCAAAGCTAAGGTATTAGTATCGGTTCTGTTTAAACTATCCTAACCTTGAAATTTTTAAATGGGAAAGTGGACTTAAGTTACTTTCAGTAACATAAGGTGCTGTACTTCTCATTGAAGCTTTAAAGATACACAGCCCAGTTACCACTTAGAATTGGAAACCTAGTAGTAATTGGGTTTTCTTTTATTTCATATGTGGGTTTTAGGAATCAGAATACTCATTGCTGAAGACCATGTAGTTTAACTTCATACTGTAAAAGATCTACTTCTGTAGATTTTGGTTTCATATTTCTTTAGTTGGTAATATTATGCTAACACTTTTAAGTTTCTTTAGTTAACCTATTTTTGTTTTATGTTGATGCTTGTTTCATGCTTTTGAGATTCTTTTGGGAAAAAAAAAGTCATTCCTGGAGAGTTTCTTTAATTTGTTAGAAGTAAGATTACTTGGGTTTGGAAGAAAAGAGAGGAATTAGCTTACTGACCCACCCCAGACCTTACAAAAAGGATATGCCAAGGTATTCTAGGATGCTATACTAATTTTATATGTTTTCGCTACAAGAATAAATATGTATTATAAAGCTATCATAATGTTTTGCTAGTCTTGGCTTAAATTGAGTAACTATACAGTTTAATCATAAGAAAATGAAAACTAAAGTTAAATTTTTTCTAACCATTTCTGTCAGTATTTTCTGTTTATAACTTAAGTCAAGGATTACTGATAAAACTTTGCAAGCAGAAGGAAACAACCTCATAGCTTTTGTAGTGGTAGCCTATTTTGTTATCCAAATGCAGTGTATTTAGGCAGAAACACAGTGGCCTCTGTATTCACGAGTTCCATATCTTTGGATTCAGCCACAAATTGAAGTATAAAGGGAAAAAAAAACAAAACAGTAAAATAAAAAAAAATAAAAAAAAAAAACCCCAAAACAGTATGATAGCTGTTTACATAGCATTTAGTATTGTATGAGGGATTATAAGTATTCTAGAGATGAGTTAAAGTATCTGGGTATATGTGCATGTGTTACACACAAATACTATGCATTTTGTATGAGAGACTGAGCACTGGGGGTTTTGGTATCCACAGAGTGGTCCTAGGACCATCCTTCCCCCCCAGACGCTGAGGGATGACTACAATAAAGATGTGGCTCGTGTGAACAGATTGGTGTGAGCTGAATTAATTACAGCTTCTGCCTTATCTTACCATTACATCTTTTTTAATCTTCTATGAATGAAGGATTGGTTAAACTGCTTCAGAAATGAATAAATATGTTCTGGCTCTAGGTAAAACACTGGTGTCTTCAGCCAAACATACATGAAAATTTGAAGTTAATAGAAAAATTGCTTTAAAAGATAAATAGAAACATAGCGAGTCTCTTGACAGAAATTCTTCACGTAGAGCTTACCAAAACAGTAATTTTTTTTTAATTATTCGGTTAAGCATAGTTTCTCAGAAAGACAAACATACACGTTGGAATTCACCTTCAAACAGCGTGCATTTACTATAGTAAATGGTTGATATTAAAATAGTTATAGCTAACTGGTTTTTTTAACAAATTTTTACTATATTTTGTCAGCTGAAAATAAGACCTTTCCTCATTATAGCTTACTGGAATTTGAAGTGCACTATAATCTGTGTAGGTTGCTCTTTTGCAGATTTAAATTGAAACATGAGAGGTTTGCAGTTAATTTGTGGTCTTTATATTATTTGGATAGGGTGTATGGTCTACGCTGCCTGTAAATGAAAAGAAATTAAATGCTGCTTTCAGATCTGCAAGGAGTGTCATCTTAATATTTTCTGTCAGAGAGAGTGGAAAATTTCAAGGTAAGAATAAAAATAATTTGGACATATAAAAGTGTTAATTGTCTCAGCATCTGCATCTAATGTTATATGATCCTGCAGGGTTTGCAAGGCTTTCTTCAGAGTCGCACCACGGGGGGTCCCCCATACACTGGGTGCTCCCAGCAGGAATGAACGCCAAAATGCTGGGGGGCGTCTTCAAGATCGACTGGATCTGCAGGTAAATGACATATGTAGATAAAGTGCCCCCCCCCCAATGGGCTACAGTTGGGAATAATTTGTTAAAGTAAAAACAGCATCATATGCTTACCTTAATCTTGCTCACTACCTTTGTAATCTAATACAGGGTACAAAGGGCAAGGATTTACTTAACAAGAGTTTTGTCTGTTTTATTTGTTTTACATGTTTAATAATACAGCAATAAATAAATTGGGTAGTTGCTTGGAATGTTGTCTAGCATATCTATGTGATTTTAGTGATTTAACATGCCAGTTACTGTGGAATGGGAAAATAATTACTCTGACTTGGCTGACGGTTTTGGAGGTGATTGTTTGTGGACAATTAATGTATTTTAAGGAGTTAGCAAAGTTTAGTTGATATTGAAATCTTCTGAAATTGGGCTAAATTAAACTATGTTTATTAGAAAATTAGTCAAGACTCATTTTAGGGGTGGTGCCTACGGCTCAGTGGGTAGGGTGCTGGCCCCATGTGCCGAGGGTGGCAGGTTCAAACCCAATCCCAGCCAAACTGCAACAACAACAACAACAAAAAAAGACTTATTTTAAAAACTAAGTTATTAGAGCTATTTTTGGTTCCTTATCAAATTATTATACGTGTAAAGCTAATAGGTGGCATGCACAGATTTATTACCCTATAAAATTAATCTTAGTTAAATATATAAAAGGATATGGATACTTTGTGAGTTATAAGTTGGCTTGAATAAAGAAGAAAAAAATGCCCTCCATAGTCTATAGAAAGCAGAGGAGCACAAGGAAGAGGGTGGAAACAAAGCACTGACCTTGTGAGTAGAGGTAGAGTTGCCTTTTTTTATGAAGCAGATGGTTAGTAAAAGAGAACAGAAGACAGACGAATAGTAATGAAGATCATGGGCAGGCCTGGCTTGTGCTGTAGGAGAGTGAGGAGCTGTGGAGATACTTGGGAAGTGGCAGTAGAAGCTTGCACTGCTCAGTAGCTGCATCCACAGTGAACCACCTGTGGGACCGCTTGCGGCCCATGACGTTGTCACAAACGTTTTCCCTGTGTGACAGTCTTGTCTGTTCAGGGTAGCAACATGTTGTGCAGGTTTGTAGCCTAGATGTGCACTGTGCTGTGTCCTCCAGGTGTGTGTAAGTTTACTATGGGATGTTTGCATAACAACCGAGTCATCTGAGGACGCCCTTCTCAGAGAGTTGTCTTCCACGATTAAGTGATGTGAAACTGTGTGAAGCTGATTGTTAGTACAGTAGCAGACAGCTGTGCGCAGGAAACTACTCAGCCCATCATTGCTTTCTGTGGAGAAAAATCAGAAGCCATCTAAATTCTTCTGCATAGAAAGTTAATTAAATGAATTACGGTTTGTCTCTTAAATGTGGTTCACAAAATATGAACAAAATTACGGTGTGTCTCTTAAATGTGGTTCATATAACCTGGAGCAATTTGGCAGATGAGAATGTAGTGCTGGCAGTGAGTGATGCAGTGTTGAGACTCTTGGTGACACCCTCATGCCCTTGTTGCCGCAGTTTCAAAATTTAACAGTTGGAATTTAAAATTGAAGTTGTTAAAGTTTGTCTGGTGACAATTTCTAGCAAGAGCCAAGGTGACAGTTATTTTTTGGCAAGGAGATGTTTATTTATTATTAATTTTTATTTATTTTGTGCATGTGTGACTGATTGTAAAAGGCCAAAGGAAATAATTGTATTTCTGTTAACCTTCATTTTCACATTTCTGATAAGGAAATTTGTTTCTCAATTTTTTAGAAGATGAATTTAGTTCATAGATTAAATATTCTTCATTTCATTCTTGACTATCTTATTAACTTGTTTGAAGTGTGTATAGCAACAGAAGAAAAGAAGAATCCAAATAGGCCATCATACTAACATCAGGTATAAAATTTTTAGGAGTAAAGTGCTTTTATTGTCTTAAAATATGTCTTAGCGTTACCCAGAGATCATATTTTTAAATAAAATAGTATAATTATAATTTTTTAATATCCATAAGCTCTATTCAAGATTAATTTTAGAATATTTCACAGTTCTGGAGGCATGTGATATTTATTGATTATTTCCTTAAGTAAGTTACTCGAACTCCTTGAGTTTAAGTGTTATATATAGATGAGAATTACATTTAACTCAACATTAAAAGGATTCAGTGTTTATAAATACTGAGGGCTTTGCTATTAATAATAGTAACTGCTGTTAATATTTTTCTTTTCAGATAGGATAGTCATTAGACTTTTATGTAAGGATCTTTCAGATACAATAATTAAACTAGGCAAAGTTTCTTTAAGTGTTGTCCCTGGATCACTTGTTTCAGTGGCATCTGATGTCAAATTGTAGAATTCTGAGACCCACCCAAACCTGTTGAATCCCTTGTGGCTCAAGTGCTTTATAGGCACAAGTAAGAAGTTTGAGACTGGATAGTTGCACACTGCTTGATAAGAAAGAGATATAACAAGTGACTTAAGTTGCCACTTGTATTAGGTTGTTTCAAAAGTTTTGTCCGTTTTAATGTCATGTGTTTTTGTAGCTCCATATCTCAATAAATATTTATTCTACTGTGTTGTGGTATATACTGATTGATGGAGAATTTTGTACTCTATACGTTGATGCTGTTCATTTTTTTCTACTTTTAATTTTTTTTATT
>CAUYPK010067921.1:0-23998 GCA_963574355.1 Loris lydekkerianus | reverse complement strand
GAATAATAGTTAGATTCTTGGTTAATGAGCCAGTGATATTGGACCTTGACCTGATTTAACTGCCTCTAACCTTTTTTTTTTGGGATACAGGGCCCAAAGGTGAAGGGTAAATAAGGGTAGCAGGGGAAGAAGGTAGGGTGAATATAGGCTTAGGTAGAACATTATTTAAACCTATAGAGGCCATCTACAATAAACCCACAGCCAATATCATATTGAATGGAATAAAACCTCAAGCATTTCCACTGAGATCTGGAACTTCACAAGGATGTCCACTGTCACCACTGCTATTCAACATGATGCTGGACAGCCTAGTCATTGCAATTAGGCAAAATAAGGAGATCCAGTGTATTCAAATGGGGACAGAGTAGGTCAAACACTTGGTCCTTGTGGGTGACATGATCTTATACCTAGAAAACCCCAGGGACTCAACTACAAATATCTTACAAGTGATCCAGGAATATAGCAGTGTCTCAGGATACAAAATAGATGCCCACTAATCAGTAACCTTCGTATATGCCAACAGTCCAGTCAAGAATACAATCAAAGACCCTATTACTTTTATAGTCGTGCAAAAATAAATAAATAAATACCTGGAATATATCTAATAAAGGATGTGAAAGATCTCTATAAGGAGAACTATGAAACCCTGAGGAAAGAAATGGCAGAAAACATTACCAAATAGAAGAACATACCAGGCTCATCTCTTGGAAGAATCAACATTGCTAAAATGTCCATATTACCCTAAGCAATCTACAGATTTAATGCAGTCCCCATCAAAGCATCAAGGTCATACTTCGAAGAATGTGAAAAAAGAATACTTCATTTCATATGAAGCCAGAAAAACAAACAAACAAACAAACAAACAAACAAGAAAAAAAAAACTACAAATAGCCAATGCAATCTATAGAAATAAAAACAAATCTGGAAGTATCATGTTACCAGACTTCAGGCTATAGTACAAGTCTATGGTGATCAAAACAGCATGACACTGACGCAAAAACAGGGACATAAATGTATGGAACAGAATAGAGCTCTAGAGAGGAGCTCAGCTACATATCGCTGTTTGATCACTGATAAGCCTAACAAAACCATGCACTGGGGAAAATAATCCCCATTTAATAAACGGTACTGGGAGAAGTGGTTAGCCACATGTAGAAGACTAAAACTGGACCCACATCTCTCACCATTGACGAAAATGGAATCTTGCTGATAAAATTTAAATTTAAGACATGAAACAATTAAAATTCTATAAGACATTGTGGGGAAAATATTGGCCTGGGAAAAGATTTTTTTGAGGAAGACTCCACCCCCCAGCAATTGCAGCAACACCAAAAATAAGTAACTGGGACTTGATCAAGCTAAGAAGCTTTTGCACAGCTTAGAGTACCACAACCAAAGGAAACAGATAGCCTTTGGAATGGGAGATGTTTGCATGTTATGAATCTGACAAAGTCCAGATAACTAGAATCTACAGAGAACTCAAATTAATCACTAAGAAAGGAGCAACAAGTCAATTTCTAAGTGGGCACGAGACTTGAACAGAAACTTCTCTGAAGATGACATGAGAATGGCCAACACATGAAAAAATGCTAATCATCTCTAATCATGAAAGAAGTGCAAATAAAAACCACTCTAAGATATCACCTAACTTCAAAGTCCCAAAACTAAAGATGCTGGCCTGGATGTCGAGAGAAGGGACCACCTCTATGTTGCTAGTGGGATTACAAACTGATATAACATTTATGGAAAGAAATATGGAGAATTCTCAAAGAACTAAAAGTGGCCCTTCCATTTGATCCTGAAATCCCATTGTTAAGTATCTACCCAGATGAAAAATAATCATTTTATTTGCACCAGAATGTTTATTGCAGCTCAGTGCATAATTGTGCCAAGTGGTAGAAGGAACCCAAGTGCCCATCAACTCATGAATGGATTAACAAACTGTAGCATATGTATACCACGGAATATTATTCGGCCATAAGAAAAGATGGAGACTTTACATCTTCTATGTTTACCTAGGTAGAGCTGAAACACATTCTTCTTAGTAACATATCACAAGAATGGAAAAAAAATCCAACTTACTCAATACTACTATGAAACCAATATATGAACAATTGCATGCCCGTATGAATGATAAACACAAATATTTCTTGCAAGGAGGAGGGGTGAGGAGGGAAGGGGAAGGTAAGGTGAGAACAACTGGTGGGAGGAGGGATGGGCAGGAGCTCACCTAATGTGCACGAGGTGAGGGTGTTCAGCAGGCCTCCTGAGTGCAGGGCTCTTCTTCAAATTTGCCTTGGAAGTGAGAGCAATGTAACCTAAAAATTTGTACCCTCATATCAATTTGAAATTAAAAATAAAAAATGGTTTTTCACTGTGCTAATTTATAGTCACACTACATGAGATTTTCAGTTCAAGTACACCTAATATTATCTATATTTTTAATTTTAGTTATGGTGAGAAAATAACATCTAACCAGTAATGTTTATGTGCAATGATGTGGAACATTTTTTACATTTACTAGTTAATTTGTTATCCATAATTATGAAATATCTTTTAAAATATTTTTGCCTCATTTTAATTCTTTCTTTTCTATAGATTAGTTTAAATTTATTGTATATATTTTAATGTGAGTAATTTATTGTATATATTTTAATATGAGTAATTTATTTGATATTTGAATATCCCTTTCTTAATGTTTGAAATATTTCAACAGTGGCCGTATTAGGCCTGGAATTTTCTATTTTAAATGTTTAACAATTGACAAAAGCAAAAATAAATAGGACTATATCAGACTAAAAAAAAATTCTGTATAACAAAGGAAACAGTCAACAAATGAAAACATGACCTACAGAGAGACAATATTTGTAAACTATAAATCTAATAATAATAAAAACAAGAAAACCCTGCCAAACTAAAACAAATAGCCCACGACAAAATAGGCAAAGAGCTAGAATGGCCATTTTTCCAAAAACATACTAACGGTCAATAAATATTTGAACAGACATTCAACATCACTAACAATCAGGAAATAAGTGTAAATCAAACCCTTAGTAAGACACCACCTCATAACTGTTAGGTTGCCTATCATCAATAACATAAAAACAAATGTTGACAAGGCTGGAAACTGGATAAATCACTAGTGAGCATGTGAAGTGGGATAGTTATTATGGAAAACAGTATGAAGGTTCCTCCAAAATTTAAAACTGGGGTGACCATATGCTCTAATAATCCCACTTGTACATATCCAAAGGAAATTAAACAAGAATCTTAAAGAGGTATTTGTATTCCAATGTTCATTGCAGAATTATTCACAACAGCTAAGGTATAAAACAGCCAAGTGTCCATTGATGGATGAACATATGAAGAAATGATAAGTTCGTGGACACACACAGGGGAATATATTCAGAGTTTTCACAGAGTGAAGTCCTGCCATGTGCAATAGTGGATGAACTTGGAGGACATTATGCTAAGTGAAAAACAAATACTTCATGACACCACTTAGACGAGGGAAGTCTGTAGAACCTGAAACAGTCAAACTGAGCACACAGTGGGGTTGTCAGAGGTGGGAGCCTGGGAGAAATAGAAAGATGGTGGTCAAAGGGAGGAAATTTTAATATATAAGGTGAATGAGTTCCAGAGATCTTATGCACAGGATGGATATCATAGCTAATAATAACATATTATTTACTAGAAGTTTGCTAATGGAGATCTTAAGAGTTTTCGCTGCATACACAAAAAACACTGGGAAGGATAACAGCTGGTAGATATGTTAATTAGTTTGTGGAAATCACTACTCAAGGTGTACTTACATCAAAACATCATGAATACCATAAATATAGAAAATGTTTATTTGTGAATCATACCTAAAAAGAGAGAGAATATGTAAGGAGGCAAGCTCAGCTACTACATTATACATGTTTGTTATGTTATATTTGAATCTCATATGAATATGTAAATTTTAAAAATTAATTTAAAAAAATTCCCTTAAAAGATATAAAAATATTTAGATTTTCATTATTTTAGTAACATTTTTCAGAAAGTTGAGATTTCAAGATATTCAACTATTTCATAGAAATTGTCACATTATTTGGTTCAGGGACGATATTTTTAAAATTACAGATAAGATACAGATATTGCAGTGAGGCTCATCTATTTAAGAGTTTCAATGAAATTAAATTGTAGAGCAATAAATAAATTATGAACAGAGCTTGTTCTATGAATAATAAAAAGGAAAAAAAAATAAAGAAATGTTTTCAGCTACAAAGCAACATTCTATGGATTCAGATTTTAAATTCCAATTGCTCTCTGGCAATTGGAACCTGGGCCAGACTATTTAAAAACTGTTAACAAACGAAAGGGAACCATCTTCCAACTGGCACGTACTAACAGAAGTACTCACATAGGAATACAAAGTGATCGCAAAGTAGTACTTACATCACAGAATCCCTGCACTTTGGAGGCTCCTGTTTGAAACGTTCTTTCTTGTCCAGGCCACTGGAGCCATTTATGTGTGTGTGTGTGTACACATGTGATGTCTTCTCCAAAAAACATTTACAGAAACGTCTTGAGCCTGAGTTTCAGATATTGTATAAATGTACATGTTGAAATATACATAAATGACAATTTACTTAACATAGGAGGTTTGGGGGGAAGCTTCCTAGAGCAGGCAACTTCCTAGGAATTTTTTAGAAGACATTTTTTTATTTGTTTTTCCTTGACCCCCATTCCCCACCAGGGAGGTACGTTGGTTACAATCTACATTAACACATCAAAGACACGCTTCATACGCAGTTGACATGAGAATCCACTCCTGCCGTTTACGGTCAGTGAGTTTGACAAATGCACAACAGCATGATGTACCATTGTATAGGATTATTCAAGGTATGTTCATTGTCCTGAAATTCCTAGGTGCCCCATCTATTTATCCTTTTCTCTCCCCTAACTTTTGACAACTATTGATCTTTTTACCGTCTTCAGAGTTTTGCCTTTTGCAGCTTGAAAGAAAAGGCAACATTTAGAGAAGATGCAAACATTTCAATATAATGAACTATGTTATTTGTAAAGGGGGATTTGTAAGCGATGAGGCTGAAGATAAGAAACTTCAGTACTTTACCTTGGTGAAACTCTGTATAGTGAATGGAAGTTTTCTCTGGATTTAGAAACTTGTGTGTCATCTGTGTCCATGGTGAGAGCTTTCCTAATGACATGTTGAGATCAGTATTTTAAGTATCACAGAGAAAAATTACAGACAGCATGACAGCTATCTTGATTTAACTGAGTACAAAGCCGTGGCTTCAGGGTGATTCATCGTAAGTCGTTTTAGGCAGAGAAAATTACATGCAGACGCCGACGAATGCGTATGTAGGTGAATGCACACACACCCTTCTTCATTGACAGATTACCTATTTATTTATATGTATTTATTTAGTTATATTTGCAAACAATCAAAGAAACTTTTCTAATTATGAATGCTTCCCTACACCTGTAACATAAGTGGTTTATGATGAGGCAGTATTCAAGTAAAATATTAGTTTTTGCTAGCATAAGTGAGTTGAATGTGAACTTACTTTTGAATAATTTTGAAGGGCTTCCTGCTTCAAAATTTTGGAGTTCTATTAATTTCTCTTGTGCCATTAAAAATCCTTTAATGTATCAAATCAATTAGAGACTTCTAAAAAAATTAAAAAATGAGCACTATTTATTTCCTTTATAATCAAGTATTATTTAAAATTATCAAGATTTCCAAATTTTCCTGCAGCTCAGGGGTAATATCACAACACATCTTCTTATCATCTGTGGGAACTGAAAAAATCAGGGTGTTACTGGACTTTACTTCTTATCTTTAGAAATACTCAGCGTACTGATGACTCTCATTAACCACACAGTGTCTCAGCACTGATCAGATATCCCACATGAATGCAGGTCACTCCTGTGAGAAAAAATGAGAAGAGAATAGCTCTCTGGTCCAAGAACATGTGGAGAACATTGCCTTGAGATTCACAATATCAGTTTTTACAAAAGGCATTCAATATTCCCTCAAAGGCATAAATAGTGTATTGGACCAGTGAGACAAAATTAAAGAAGACTCTATAGTATAGATTTCTGGAGTTTCACAGGCTTCATTGAAGGAAAGGCTTAATTTTTCACACTGCACACACACACACACACACACACACACACATCTTATACTTCCTTCAAATCCAAGATAGTAATTAGCTCCTTTAGAGGAGCAGAAATAAATGGAATATTTTCCATCCTTAAACAATTCTGAGGTTAACTGGAGGAACATTGTTTCAGAAAGGATACTTGAAATGTGACTAGAAAGAGTATGATATCAAACCTGTATATATAGTATGTGTGCGGATATTCACAAATGTAAATTCTCCATAAGGGCTTCAGCCTTTCTTTTGTGATAAATGTATAAACAGCAGAGTTCTTACTTCAGCAGAGTTTAAGTGTTGTACTGGTTGTGACTTTTAAAATTTGAAATGTATCTTTACACTCAATACCTTGCATGTAATTTAAACTTATAAAAGTGTAAATTGCCAAATATCCTGTCATTTACTGACATTACTAATTGGTTACTTAAGAAACCATTAGCAATCCTGGTAAAAGAGTTAAATATACACCAGGGATTTAAAATATTAAATTATGATTCATGCAAAAGTTCGTGAAAAATGGGAATGAGTTCACATAATCTATTTTTATGGATATAATTATTTCTTGAAATTAGTTCTAGATAGAAGAAATGGTGAATGTCTGACCTTTGTCAGGCTATCTGTCTCCAGAGCACGGCAGGAGCATGTTTATGCATAGTTAGAAGAGTTTCTGTATTTATAGACATGCCACAGACATGTAGGTATTGCTAACGTTATCAGCTCCTGTCTCAGATATTCTGAGTAGAGTATTTAGTGGCTCACGCAAGTGTGGCTACAACAGTGTTAGGAAATAGTCCCAAAATCTTCCTCTGTGCTGCACACATAAAGCAGATTCATCAAATTACATTTCATTTTTATACGTATTCAATCCCTAAGATACCTAAAAGGATTATAACAAAAAAAAAAAGCCATTGAATATTTGCTACCTTTAATTTATTAAATTTCATTAAATATGCGTGGAACTAAGAACACTTTCTCTTTCTCTTTTAAGACTCTCTAGTAATTTCTTGGCTTTGAGAGAAGAGCATTATTATGCATTTATTCAAATTAAAGTAACAGTTGTTTTATGATTTGTGACTGAAGCTAAATTTTAAATAAGAATATATTATACCCCCATAGTATTCTGAAATAAAATAATATATTCCCTTGGTTTCCTTGAGCTATAATTTGATGTTTATATTAATTAAGCTTATTTATAATTTGAATAAAAGCATGCACATTCCTTCCAATGACTGTAAACATTTAGAAGGAAGGTTTATAAATGACAAATGTGGAAATTCATATCAAGGTGAAATTATATTATTGCATAAAATGTTTAATGCCTTACTTTTTATGTCTCAGCTTGGGTTACACACTTGCTTTCATATTTCATCTCTTATGACAACCCACTGCTAGTAAAAACCAAGGAATTTAATCCATTGTAAGTAGATTTATTAGCCATGAGCTCATGAATTCATGAGGACATTTTTCTCTGAAATCATCCTGCATTGGGTAAATGCACAAGGGTTCTCAGAAGTTAAACGTGACTCACATTATATCTGAAGTTAGATTTAAATGCAATTACATTTACTGTATTCAGTTCATACGTTCTTGATGTTTTAAAATTTTTCCATAATCTATTTTATTCCTGCTCTTTATTATTTATTCACATTAGTATTTTGACATTTTCCCAATGCTTTCAGTTAATGTATTTTTTTTTTGATATTCCATAATCAGCTTGTGGTCTACAATGACAAAATTAGGGATGAATTTAATACAAGGGAATATATTATGTTAAATTTGTGAATGTTATAATTTAGAATGTCTCATAATCCATCTGATGAATTTGAAATAATGTTTGCTTACTTATCTGAGATACATGAGAAATGGTGATTGTGGTAAACACATTCTGATTTAGAGATCCACAGGTGGTGCCCTTTTTCTTCATGAATTATAATTATTTTGATTTAGCTATATTAATACAGTGATAATTTACATATGCATTGGGAAGCTACAATATTATTGATGAAATAATGATTTTCTATATTGGCTTTAATGAGTAATTTTTGGTTCACCACATATGTTACTAATTGTGTTAAATTCCATACTAATACATTAGTTGATGTTGTTACTAATATCTGTGTTAGATCCCAAGGAAATGATGTGAAGAACATATAATAAACATTTGTGATTTCTGGGATACCGTTTTTACAGATATACATGTATACAGATATATCTCTATTTGATATATTTATAAAATGTCTAAATCATTGTTTATATTATATATTAATCATATGTGCACATTCATATTTACACATGTTTTATATTATCAATATAATGTATATTATATGTATTTATAAGATATATATGTATATATGCACACACAAATTAATTTACATACAGGTGAGACTAAGGTGGATGGATCATGAGAACAGGATTTTGAGATCAGCCTGAAGAAGAGTGGGACCCTGTCTTTAAAAATAGCTGGACATTGTGATGGGCACCTATAATCCCAGTTACTCAAAAGGCTGAGGGAAGAGGATTACTTGAGCCCAAGAGTTTGAGGTTGTTGTGAGCTATGCCACCATGGCAATCTATCCAAGGTGACAAAGTAAGGCTCTGTCTCAAAAAAAAAAAAAAAAAAAATATATATATATATATATATATGAATATTTATAAATATAAATACACATAGTGTGCTTTGACAGTACATTACATTACATTATAAAAATACACTACTGAATCCTTCTATAAATTCTTCACTGAAATTGACTAACAAAATACGACCTTTCTCAATACCATCTTGGATTTTCCAATAGGCTTTCATAGAATCTCTACTTTTTAAATCATTCTTTTTATATTAAATCTGGAATTTATCTAGTAACGAAAGATAACTGTACTTGAATCTAATCATTTGTACTTTAAGGATTCTGATTTGCCTTTGGGTTGCTGATATGTGTTGTGTAATGATATAAGTCTTTAGAAATGTCAAATTCCTTTTGCTTCTGGCTCATTCATGTGAAGATATTAAATCATTTACTGAAAATATAAGCTGTGCAGTTCAGTAGAAATAGAAGTATTTGTGTGTTTGGGGTAGTAATGTGCATGGTGGAAATATTGGAATTTTCAAGGAAACCACACTGAATAAACCACACTGTGAAGCGTGGAAAAATGACCAAGGTAGAACCAACATGTAGAGTCTGGGAGTAAAAGTAGAATTTGAAATATAAGCTCAGTTATTCACTGAGGCAGGAGAGAACTTCAAGTCTTGATGTGAGACTTTTAAAAGAAGGGACATACAGGCATTATTAAATATCTCCTTAAGATTTATGAAAGTATGATCTGAAGAAGGGTCATAGAATTTAGCAATCGGGAGGTAGTTAGTGGTACTAGTTACTACAGAACAAGAGTCAACAAATTGGAAATGAGATTTCAATGGATACCGAAGTGAAAAAAAATTATTGAAATGAAGAGGGTAAATTTAATGTATCAATTTTTCCTTGATCTCTGTTGTGACCCAAGTCTACGACAGTCAAAATGTGAATAACGTGAATACTCTCTTAATGCCAGACAATATCGTATAAAGAGCTCTTTCCCTAAATTGCCTCATTTCACCTTCCTGAATACCACCCATGACGAGAGGTGTCCAACATTTTGGCTTCTCTGCACCACATGAGAAGAAGAGCTGTTATGGGCCACACATTAAATACACAAACACTAAGAAAAGCTGCTGAGGAAAAATTTAAATGTCAGTACATAAGTTTCATGATCTCCACCACCACATATGAGAAAAAGTCCTCCCATAAACCCCATGCAGCCCACAGGCTGTGGGTTGGACACTCTTAAACACTATAGCCCTCATTTTACCGACACGAAATCTAAAGAGTAGGAGGGAGTTAGGAGCGATCCAAAAATTAACACTGAGGAGGAACGGGGATGAGATGTGAATCCATGTGTCCAGTCCGGCTCCAGAACCGTCGATGTTAATGCTAACCTTTATCCTCCCTAGCATCCCCCACTGGGCGCTCCAATTTATCAGAACTTTGTGTTGTATAAAGCACTGGTTCCGGCATGTTGTTATTTTTTCTTGCAAAGGACTCTGTACTCTAGGTTATTCTTGACAACTCAAAGTCAGTGGTTACCATATTTAATGAAGAGTATGTTGCTTAATGTTATCTGAATAGGAAAAGCTCCATGAAGAATTGTGAAAGTAATTAGTTTATTTTCAGCCACTCCCCCTTATGCCCATGATGTACAAAGATACGGGACTTTACATCGTTCCATGTGCCTTCCAGCCCTCAGATTATCTATGGCATGCCCAGAAACTCTTCAATCTGAGTCTTACATTCAACTTCACGATTCCTTTTTTTGTTTGCTTGTAACTTGGATGCTGATGTGTCCTGAAATATGTCTCATTATGTCAAGGTCCTAAACTCTTCAAAATGTGGCATTGACTTGAGGTATTTTGAAGACTGACTTTTTATCAGTCTTCCAGACAGAAATCTGCTGAAACAATTCTGACCTAGTCACTGGTCTTGCTCAGTTTTATATTGTAATGTGAGCCAGGGAAAGTCACGTGCATGCCCGCCAAAGGCTCTTCTTTCATTCTCATTCAACTTCTGTCGCTCCTTTTGTTCACCTTTCTCTGTACAAAGATAGTGGGATTGTTTACCAGTTTATAGACGCAAAATCAATATATGTCTGTGCTAACGTCTTTCAGGTTGCTAAACAAGCCATATGGCAACTGGTCTCCTCAAGACTAAAAAATATATATATTTATATACACACACACATGTTATATATATAATTAAAGTGAATTCTGATATGTTTCCTACATCATAGTTTGAGGTATCATTCTCTGAGCCTTTATATGCTATATTTTAAGATGTTAATTAGCAATGAAAATTTTATCATATTTATGTTTTTAAATTGTTAGAAGAAATTATAACAACATTTCACAGTGAAACTCTGGAATCATAATGTGTCATTTGATTTTCAAGAGTTTGTAGATAGGACAATCCAGGGTAAATCTGGGACCAAATCAACGGTCTGGTTCACCTTTGCTTTTTGTGTTTTACTGCGCATGCTGCTTGAACAAAAAGCTTATGTGAATGATATCCTGAAACAGAATTTATGTTGTTAGCATAATCGATGTGCTATGTGCATGATGAAGAGGTACAGACAGGTTACAGTTTGAGTTTTAGGTCAGTTAACATTATATGTTTTCAAATAAAAAAATTTTAAACTTTGATATCATCAAATGTAGACAAAACCGATTCTTATATGTTTTAGGTTTTTCCCGTCTTTGGTAATATAATAATCTGCATTTTTTTAAAACATTTTTCAAATTTTTTATGTTTGTAGCTCTTCAATTTAACTGGAATCTATTTTAATGTATGAGGTTTAGGATCCTTGTACCATCAAATGATTCCATAAGTCAACACGTCACATAATCATCTCAGGTGAGAACACTTTACATATTAGTGTTGATGTGATTTTATTCTGTTTTACTAACATCCTTTTTTACTTTTCCTGTTTTTTTTTTTCTTTCTTTCTTTTCTTTTCTTTTTCTTTTTTCTTTTTTTGATGAGAAGGAAACCAGTCTACAGTCCCCACATGGTATTTGGAGAATTAACATACATATGGCATCCTGCCCATTCCAAGGGTTAATTTTAAAAAATAAGAGAAGGAAAGAAAGACGTGCTGCATGAGAATCCTACCTTCTTCAATTGCTTTTTAGTTTGACAGTCACCACAATGTGTCAGATTTTCTAGGAATGACATAACAAATTACTACATAATTTGTGGCTTCTGTCAATACGAATTAATGCTCTTACGGTGCTGAAGGTGAAAAGTTTAAAATCAAGGGGTCAGCAGATTTGGCTCCTTTTAGAGGTTCTGGAGGTTCAGAAGATTCAGGAGGTTCTGAAGATTCAGGAAGTTCAGAAGGTTTTGGAGGTTCTGGAGCTTCAGGAGGTTCTGGAGGTTCTGGATGTTCAGGAGGTTCTGGATGTTCAGGAGGTTCTAGATGTTCAGGAGGTTATGGAGGTTCAGGAGGTTTAGGACGTTCTGGAGGTTCTGGAGGTTCTGGATGTTCAGGAGGTTCTGGATGTTCAGGAGGTTCTGGAGGTTCCGGATATTCAGAAGGTTCTGGAGGTTCTGGATGTTCAGGAGGTTCTGGATGTTCAGGAGGTTCTGGAGGTTCCGGATGTTCAGAAGGTTCTGGAGGTTCTGGATGTTCAGGAGGTTCTGGATGTTCAGGAGGTTCTGGAGGTTCTGGATGTTCAAGAGGTTCTGGATGTTCAGGAGGTTCTGGAGGTTCTGGATGTTCAAGAGGTTCTGGAGGTTCAGGAGGTTCTGGAGGTTCTAGAGGAGCTGGATGTTCAGGAGGTTGTGGAGGCTCTGGAGGTTCAGCAGGCTCTGGAGGCTCTGGAGGTTCAGGAGGTGGCTGCTGGCAAATGTTGATGTTCCTTCCTGGAGGCTGCATCACTGAACTCACTTTAGTCATCACATGGCATTTCTTCCTTATGGGTGACTGTGCTTTCTCCTCTGTTTATAAAGATGCAGCCATTGGGCTTGGGGCCGCTGTAATCCAAGAATGCCTCATCTTAAATAATTACATCTGCAAAAACTCTGCCTTCCACACAGGTCAAACTCAGAGAAGCCAAAGAAAGCCAAATTCAAATTTTATGGTGGACATAAACTTTTTTCCTCCTTTCCAATGTGAGAACTCTGTTTTCTAAATAAGTCAATTATTGCTATCAAATTTATGCTGTAGATAAGTCCCCAGCCATATAGCCCAGTATTCATGTTTCTCTTACCTACTTAATTGAAAACCACCGAAACTCTGAAGTTATTACTGTGAGACTAAGTATATAGATTTGGGTACAAAAGTGTCGGAAATACTTGAGCCTGGATTGGCTTTGTTGTCTATTAAAATGACAGCTTATGTTTTGCTGTGGTGCACGTTACCCTGTGTGGATTCTTTTTGAATGATTTCTCGAGTGATTTTATACACTTATTAGCTGAGCATGGCAGCACCTCGCCTGATTCCTCATCTGCTCTCACTCCCATGTGTCAATCTAGAATGATATTACTTTGACTATCAGCACACAAAAATAATAAATTAATCTGTAGTTAATTTGGGAATTTACTGTCCATGGTGGCTGAAATTTCGCTTCAGAAGACACATCCGTGCTTTTTAATTTGAGATGCAATTCAATGCACACGCTGTAAAATCTCACTTCTCCAAAGAATTTCCACTTCTTTCAAAGCAGATAATTATTCACGAATTCTGAGTATATGAGGAGCGAGGGGCATTTTTGCAGCTACAGAGAGCTTCCCACGCTCTTCTCCCCTGGTATGAAGGGGCAGCATAATGAAGTGGCCTCCAGCTGTTCCAGGTCCTCAGGACATCAATTAAACCATGTATTTCTGAAATCTGTTTCTGTTCCTCAATTATGTGCATTTTTGGGTACTCATTTATCGTCCTCTAAATCACATTCCAATTATGCTAAAGAGAACAGTGAGAGTGTGAAACCTCAGCCTAAGCCCCCTTGTCAGTTAAAAAAATAAATGACTCTCACACCGTCATCCTGATTTTTCTATAAATATTGTACTAATTTAACATTGTTCTGGCATTTCAATTTTGTCAATGACACTTGTTACGTTTCCACTTAAGAGGCATCATATTCAAAACCCCTAGTACATATTGTACCTAGAGGAAAAAAACTTCAATAACATATTTATAGTATGAAATATGAAGGCAAGATCAAATATTAAAATGGTAATTAATTCTAGACTTCAAATCTCATGAAATTGTAATTGCATGTTAATAACTTCAAGCAGCTTTGGGTCTGATGAAATAATTTAATTTTTATGATGAAGAGAGATTGTTTCAGGAAACCATGTTCTTTGGCACTGGGGTCACACTAGATTGTTACCTTAATAGTCATGTTGTTGAACCTGTCAGTCTAGGCAATTCTGTTAGTTATTGAAGAGCTCGTATCTCAAATAAAGGTTGCATCTAAAGTCTCACGAGAATTTGGGAGCTTATAATTCCTGAAAGGACTCCTCTGACAGTAGAAAATTATTTTACAAAATATAACTGGAAAATGTTATTGGCCCAAGTTTTATCCCAACGTAGCAACCTGATTTTCATTCTTGCAGTGACCTATTAAAGCCCATTAGAGTCTATTCCTTAGTCCTTGTAGGCAATCTGTTCCACCTTCACGGTTTGGCTCTCTGGTCACTGTGACCACACCCTAACTTATAGCTGCTGTAACTCTTTCTCTCTGCTGCTAATGGGGTTTCCATCATGCTGGTTCCAGCTTTTCCACCCCAAATTACTTCCACCCCAAACACCACCACCCCAAAATAAAAGGCAGATCTCCGGCTTATAGCGTTTGAGGATATCACACAAGGAAATTGGTGGTTTTGATTCTAATGAAGAACAGCAACTTTGATTTGCTTTCTCAAATGTTCAATGTGTGTGCCTCTCCCAGGTCACTTACTGGCTGGGTCACAGTCTGCCGTGAATCAGTCAGCCAAGTTAATGATCAAAATATGTAGCCAATTTCTTAAAAAACTTCCATTCACATACTTTACTCTGAAGTTCTCAAAGGGAGCATAATTTGTGTATATGTGACCTGTGATTAGAACATGTCTATTACTCACAATTTAAAGAATTTATCGTTGGTGAGCAGCCATTCACGCCAAATTGTTTTTGTGATCTATCCCAGAAAGACATTGTGACTATTTACCCTCATATAAAAATCCTCCTGGCCAAGCTTCAAGACCCTCCTTTCCCAGGATGTATACAAATTCCAAGTATCTGAATTTGCTGTAGGCAACCTGGTTTGGGGACAATCTGTGGACATTCCTTACATGTATCACTAGCTGGAAAAAAATTTCAGGAAACTTAACCTCAAATCACCTATTCGTCCAAACACATCCCTGAAAACTCCTTTGTCTAAAAATAAAAGAAAGAGAGTAAAACTGTGGCCGCTAAAAACAAATCCAACTCAAAGGTAAGTCTAGCGATGGCATTCGTCATGGTGCTTACATGTGAAATAAAGCCCTTTGAACCTAAGGCCAGGAACGCCAGGACAGCAGAGAGGCAGCAAGGAAAGCGTAGAGAACGCCCAGCAGAAGCTCCCCAGCTAGCCCCCAGCTCCAGTTGTCCTAGGAGATGAAAACCCTGCCAAGAGTAAAAAGTGTCATCCCTAATTGTCACTTACCGTAACATCACATAATTTCATTAAAAAAACAGAAAACAAGCTACTTTATGGTTTATTTAACAAACTAAATATATTTTATTTATTTCAACATTATACAAACTAATTTTGTTGGCGTGGTAATATGCTCAGATTGAAAATATATATGCAAAGTACTTTTCTGGCTTTTCTTTCCAATAGATAGGGCGATAGGATTCAGTGCTGGCCACTATATTGTGTGTTGAACTGAGTGAGCTGGGATTTTAAAATCCTTTAAAAAGAAACCAAGATCCACTCAAACTCCCTTTTTTTCCCCTCTGGTCTTCCTCTTTCTCTCATCCCAGATGTAGATATAATGGCTACAGTTTTAGTAATTACCCTACTGAAGGCCATGAGGACGAGGCTGAAAAGGTGCCTCAGCCCCTTGGCCACAAGGTCCTCAAGCTGAAACCAAGAGTCTGAACATTTCCCTCTGATTAACTAAATTTTAGATAGGTTTCTTTTTGCCTCTAGCCCCCTTGCTTTTACTTTAGAAAATTTGTAATTGCAAATTCTCTCCCTTTGAAATGTATATGAGTCTTAAAAGCCTCTTGCCAGTTGTAGACACAGGAAAAGTCTTTCTCAAGGAGGTGGGAAGTATCTCTTTATGTAAACACAGACAGAAGAGAGTATCTCTAGCTCCCAGCCTGGGTTGTGGGGTTGGGCACCTAATGTTAGCAGGCACTTTTGCTCCTAGTTGTGAAATTGCCTTCAGGCACGAAGATAGCAAAATGTTTAGTTTTCATTTGGGTATGGTTAATTGGTCAATTAGCAAACACTAGTGGCCTATTACTCTCCACCCACCTGCTCCCCTCCCCCACCCAAACCCAGTTCTTAGAAACTTTCCCTGTTTTTGTTTTGGTGGAATCAGTTCCATATCTTTCCCCATCCCAATGTTACTGGGATAAAATTGGCTTTGTGTTTGCTCATCTTTACTGATAATTTCTTTTTGTGAACCTATTGTGAATCTGAGATGCTCACCCTAGGTCTTATTGTCATTTGAAAGAATAGTAATCTCAATTTTATTCCTTTTACTGTTTATAAAACTTAATCTGAAATCCTTAATTGATATATTACAATTCTGTAAGAAAGTCAGGCATTATAATGTTTGATCATGGCTTATAATCACTTGAAGTTCAGAGCTCTCAGTCACAAGAGCTAGAGAGAAACTAAAAAGAGAAAAGAAACAAGAAAACTCTGGAATCCAAGTGCTGAACTACAAGGTTGAAATCGATCTTCATGAAATAATTTTTGAAAAAGATAAGGGGGGTGAGGAGGATTAGGCTTTCTATAGCAAAATCACTATTTCAAAATATTACACCCAGAAAAAGATAATTATTTGCTATGCATCTTAAAACTATTCAAGAATAAAAATTCAAAGAATATAAGATACCATTTGGCTATAGTTTGCTTGTTTACATTTTCCTATCCAATAAAAGTGCAGAGAGTCTTGTAAGGGAAAAACACTAGAACCCAACTATTAGTCAGTCAAGGCGGTGGCACAGAAAAACAATACCACACCTAATTAAATTAGCTAAATGTTGCTTTCTGGATTTATCTAGCTGTTGTAATTGAATCAGAGCTAAATGAGACCATCATTTAATTAAAATTGAAGCTAATTAATTGTTCCAACTGTTGTTTCTATGAAAGATGCAATTTCTGAACAAAGCTGCTTTGATAAAGTGAAGAGATGGCTTGGAACGTTGCCTTAGGACTCTGCTGTGAATTAGAGTCATTCACAATATAATCATCTTCTTGTTTTAAATTTACATACAACGTTGAAGAGAAAATGTTTATTTTAAGTCTTGGGCTTCCTCATAATAATATTTCTGCTCCAATAGAAAAAATAAACAATATTTTGAAAGAGTAGAATAAGATGTGAAAACATCACAAGAATTCAAATAAAAAAAATACTTACCTCTTACTATCTGTGGGCCCCACGTGATCTCACGTCCTCTTCTGTTCACTGTAATTCACTAGTCATAGTTTTCAGTTTTAATCTTATGGAATATTGGGGTTAATTAACTTTATCGTTATCTCTGTCAGACTCACCTGATTTCTGTTTTGTCTTTCACTACTCTGATTCAGTCAGGCGTTGCTTGTCCTGACCCTCTGAAAGCATGCCACGTTCTACCATTTCTACTGACCAGTGAACCGCACACACTAAGGCTGTCCCCCAGACGAGAGTCACAGGTTTGAGTACATCGCTCTGCTGGGTAAGTAGCAAACGCGTGCTGAAACTCACTGGCATGTTTGGGAGCCTACAAGAAGTTCCAGCGAGATGTTTGCCTCAATTTCAAAGAAACAAAGCTTCACATGAAAGTGCAGCCTGCCACTTCCTTCTACTCCCGCCATAAGGCAAATGAATTGATGCCATTTCTATGACACACACACTTCTTTCTCCGTTTTCTTGACCACATCTCTGTGACACCTCGTCACTGTTTCCCACACGGACTAAGTAGTTCCTCCCTGCCACACTAGCAACGAGGCCACACAGAGGAATGTAAACCAGGAGGGGAAGTTTCACGTTTCCTGGTCCATGAGCGTGCTGACCTGTGCCTGCGTGCAATCAGGAGACTGCTCACCCTAGTGTCAGTGCGGATGAGAACAATAGAAGATCGTGTTCAAGGCACAGATGGCAAGGTCTGTGTGATCACTCCCTCCTTGGATAAAACTTGGGGGACTTTGAAAATTATGTTTGGCTAGATGGCAGCCTGTGCAAGAGGAGATAAGATTTTTATTTTTTAAGAAGAATATTCACAAATAAAATATCAGCATCCTCAAGGTAGGGAACTATTTGGGAAAGATAGATAGAGATATATAAAAAAGATATATATATATTTTTTTTAATATATATATATTTATTTATCTTCTTCCTATGATACCTATTCAAGCTGCTAAAAGTATAGTCATGGTCCAAAGGGAAAGAAGAAATATCCTGATGTCAGAATCCTAAGAAGGCTTAACCTTTAATTCACAGAAAGTCTTTTCGGCTCTCGTAATCCTTTTAGAGACTCAACGGTTCCTCTCCTTTATTCGTGTTGTGGCTGCCTGTAGCTAAAATGTGTATTTAAAAATACACTAAGTTGTGTTTGACAAAACTCATACATTGGCTTCAGGAGAACTCGTTCTAATCCTGTTTCTTGACACTCATTTGCTGCGACCCTCACATGGTTACATTTTCTACTGGAGTATGTCCTCGTCTTTGAATGAAAGGGTCTGGTACCTACATCAAGTATCATTCTGAGCGTCCCATTCATCATTTAAACCTCCTTAATTTTTCCTCAGAATTCACTGGTTTAGTGTGCTCTAATATTGCTCACACTAGGCTAGAATTGGGGAATAAAGAGACAAAATGCAATTCACTGTCTGCTTTCAAGGAGCTCATCTTAGAATGGGAGAAAAACGTACTGGGCAAGAAAGACGTTCCTAAATTACTTTTATATAGACTTCATTTTACATGATGCCACAGACAAACACAGCTGGACCGTAGTTAAAATGGTAAAATAGAATTTATTCAGTAACTGTTACAATAGGGGAAAAAAGACCTCAGGATAAAACCAGGCTCAATTCCAAATATAACAAGGGGAAGTGGAGATTTATAGTCAGGGAACAGTTTGTAGGGGCTGGTGAATAGGAAATTATCAAGAGAAGACCTTAAGGATCGGGCAACTCTTGCTAAGACAACCTTAAAGGATTCTTACTGTAGAAGACAAGCCAGGGGACCAGATGTGACCCTGGGATGAGGGTGGTAAGTGTGGTGTTTGACCACATGTTAGGGAGGAGGGATTCTTAATAAACAACTTAGCAGGAGCCTGTCACAAATGAGTCCCTGCAGACAAGGCCCAGTGACAGGGACCTGCTGATAAGGAGCTCAGAGACACCTGCCCAGAGTTTGGCCAAAGATAGAGTTTTTGTCATTGGTTGTTTTATGGCTATATATTTAGTGAGAAAAAATACTTTGAGTACCACTTAGTTCCCAGGCCTTGTATCTGGAGGTAGGAATATAAAAACAACCATGAACAAACCTTATCCTGAAGCAGTGCACTTCATGATTTTTAGAAAAAAATCATGTAAATGGACAAATCTGACATGAAGTGATGTTTTCTACTAGGCGGGTATAAGCAAGATGCAGTAACCAGGCACCTAAGAATCTCATCCCAATTAGAAGGTCAGAGGGGATGTCTTGTGAAGCTTTAGATATTTAATAAAACATACGTTTGTAGTATCTGTTTCTTTAAACAAAAAATATCTAGAGAAGAAGGCTGATAACATCAAAGATATTTGTGGGTCCCTGAGCAAGCCAGTAAAACAATTGAGGAGAGAGCCTTGTTTGTAAACATCTAGGTGCTCAGCTAGTTACATACATAAGTGTTTTTATTCAGCTAATGAATACATTGTGCTGGGCCCTGCGTATAGTGCACATAATTATGTGGTTCATAAACTCACACTTCTGAGAGAGACTTGCAATGATGAAGTAAGCAAACCTATAAATGTAAAATTGCACATTGTAACTATTATTAGGTAGAAATTAAATAAGATGTCTTAATAGAAAATACAGAGAGGCCCGAGCAACTTACTTTATCTGGGTGGTCAGCAAATTCCCCCAGAGGAGATTACTTTTTAAATTAATACTTAAAAGAGAAGGAATGTATATTATATATACATATACATATAAATATATAACATATATATAATATATTACCTCTATAAAAACTGGTCTTTGTGCCATTGTATTTTTAAAGGTGTCTTATGGAGGTGAAAGGGCAGGAAAGTCAAACTCTAGAGCACTGTTATTCAGCCGCTGGTCTGGAAGAGCTAAACCAAAGCACTTTATGGGTAAAGCTGATGAGAAAAGGAAATAAAAAATTGAGCTTAGGGATGTAGCTGCTTTCCATTCTGGCTCAGAAACTGATCTGGTTGTTGATTTGTGACATGCCATTTGCTGCTGACTGGGGAGCCTGTGGGTGAACATGCCTGCTTCTCTAGAGTACACCCAGCATAGAGCATACAAGCACTTACTAAGTCCTTAAAGAACAAAACTTGGGCTGTTTCTCCACGGACAATGGACCAGTAGGTCTAATGCATGGTGAGTGTGGTGAGCAGCAGAAGATGAGGTTGTCAAAGACACAGATTTCTTAAGACTTAATTAGACATATTAAGAAGCTGGATCTGTTTACATGTAATCAAAAGTACAGTTGTCTGGAGAAGCAAGAATCCAATGTACTCAATTCTGATGTGAAGGCAGTAAATGATCTAATTCAAGGGGTGGGATAGGGGAATGAGAGATTAGGGAAAGGGGAGGAGGTGGGGGTATGGAGGGTCCTGGTGTGTGGCACAACTCTCGGGGGCAGGACACAATTACAAGAGAGACTTTACTTAACAAACACAATCAGTGTAACCTAGTTGCTTATACCCTCAATGAATCCCAAACAATAAGAAAGGAAAACTACGAATGACTTTTAAGAGGGATGGTATATGTTTATATATATATATATATATATATATTTTTAAATGGTTGTTTAATAGATGGCATTCTATTCTCACAAAGAAAATCAAGATAAATGCAGGAGTCACAACCAGAAATGAATTAGATGATGCTGACATCAAGTTACGAAAGTTTGTCCCTTGTCGGATTCCTTACACTGGATGTCTACCATTATGCTGAAGTTTTCTCATCGCTCATATTAAAAGATTAATCTGGAGAATTTTATATTCGTGTGTCATATCTTTAGGCATCATTTTAATCTAAAGCAGCTTCTCTAACAAGAGAACAAATACTTCATACGTTAAGTCTTATAGGAATTCAAGGTTTTAAGCAATAATTAGGAGAAGGCAAATCTTTTCAATTTAACTTTGAAATTAACCATCAACCTTTATACAAAATTGCCTTCCACAGAGCTGCCTGTGGATAAGCACATGCTCCACGAGTTAGCGTGTAAAGAAGCCATTGAGTCATCTTGTGATAAAGAACTTAACTGATATATTTTGATAGATTACTTAAAAATCACAGGTTTATCACATTCACAAGGGTATAACACTTTGATAAAAAGCTGAAGCATCTTGTGTCACAGAAACTTAGCACCATGAAAAGTGCTGCAACAGGCGTGACTCCAAACGGGAACACTGACAGACACTCTAATCGCCACCAGACTTCCACTCGTCCACTGATCACACTGACAGAAGGGCTGAGAACCACGCAGAGGCTTGAGATTAGGGGCGGGTGTTAAAGTGAACAACCATTAAACAAAAGGGGTCCCTAATCCAGAAAAGAATCAGCTCTGACAGGGCTGTCAACCATCTCTGCCACCTTACGTGACCTTTGGCTAATTACAGTATCATTGACATTTAGGCTTTAAAATTTCTCTGCCCTTGAAATTACCCTGTCAGTTCTGAGGCAACCGTGTAAAGTACAAAAATTGAGTAAAGAACTCAATTCTAGGCATCACTGCCTACTTTTTAGTAAAAGCCAATTATTTTGGTTATTCTTGCCTGTGGTTAGTAGGGCTACAGAAGATCTCAGATCCCTGCTCTCAGCGCACCTGTTCTTTCGAGCTTTACCTGCTGTCTTTCCTCAGAGTGTACTTTGATTTTCAATAAAAATCACTTTTTTTTGGTCACTTGGTTTATGTGGTATGTCCCAAAATTTTTTTTTTGCAATGAACACCAAGAACTTGGAAAAACCTCCACTTTGGGGCCTGGTAACACGCCCCAGTATGTTCTTTACTTTCTGGTCCCCACTATAATTACAACAGAGGTCTCAATAGCTACCTGAACACTCACCCAGATGATGGGGTCCAGACAGGCAGCCTAGAACTTATGAACCTTCATTCTTGGGAGAATGGATTTTATCTCTTTTCTTCAGCTACAGACTTGGCCCCTTCTTCAAGCAAATTTTACATTTACCAGAAGAACTCTTAATACTGACTAGAAAGGTTGATCTTGTACCCCAAATTATATCTTTTTACTTCATCTTTTCCTTCAATATGTGAGAGTGAATCCATTTTTTCCCTTCACTGGAAATGTCACTCCTTGCAGTAGAATTTCCCTGTATCACTTTGAAAATAATCTTGTGCAAATGTTGATATATGTTTTATGAAGGACATGGGGGGGGGGTAATATTTGCAGGCATTGTTATTTGGACACAATTACATAAGAATTGGCTGTTTATTTGATCAACACGATTGCCAATCTGTAGATAAGTGACTCTTTGATACAATGACTAATTAGGAGCAGGTTAGGTTGGGCTAATGCAATAAAAATGGTAAAAGCATTTATATAAACAGACCCAATCTCAATGCTGAGCTGTAAAGGTTTATTTAGATTCAATTTCTACTTCTATAGAATATAAATTCCTAAATGTTTGCTATGTTGAGAGAGCTAATTCTGTATTTACAGATGTGTATGTATTATTTTACACCAATAAAAACATGAATTCTTTCCCCACATCCCCTGTAAGCCAGCGGGAGGCTGAGCCAATAGTTTTGCTCCTTAGAAGCAGCAGTCTTTGTGGAAATAAAGGACCTGTTTCCATCACTCCCACTCAAGCTTCAAGTTCTCTGGGAATTAGGATTCTAATTTATTTATCTCTATATCAATAACATTGTGCATAGACCCTGACATAGAGTTGATAGCCCAAGAATTCATGTTTTTTTTCCAGTTTATCCTAGGATGTAATACAAATATCTTTCTCATTACAGGTATTTTTATTTTGTAAAGTGTGAGAAACACAAGAGAGATATGTTGAGCTTAAATATTGAAGTACTGAATTACTCCACCTTTTGAAAGGCATCAAAATATTTTATACCAAAATATGTTTCTTTAAAATATGTTTTTAGATGGGTGTTCAGAAACCCAGCAAACGGGAGTAACCCTGCAAAGCTGTCTTATGTGGGGCTGATTTACATTTGTAGAAATTCAGCACTGATTCAGCCAGGCCTTCCCTTGCCTGGGTTATGAAGGAATAAGTGAGAGTCTGAAAATGACATTTACTATCGGGCGGCACCTGTGGCTCAAGGAGTAGGGCACTGGCCCTATATAACAGAGGAGATGGGTTCAAACCCAGCCCCAGCCAAAAACTGCAAAAAGAGAGAGAGAGAGAGAGAGAGAGAGAGAGAGAGAGAGAGAGAGAGAGAGAGAGATACAGTTGCTATCTATTCTCTCTGAGGGCTTCTGTGAGATCTCATCTATATAACAAGACCACCTGTGCCAGCCAAGCCTCCTCTACGTTTCTCCATCCCACCAGGTGTGGGGTAATCACGCTGTCATTCTCCCTCATGTACATGGTAATAAATTATATATATTTTTCTTTTCCCAATTAATCTGCATTTCGTGAGTTGATCTTTCAGTGAACCTTCAGAGGGTGAAGAAGTCTTTTTTCTTTCAGCCACTTCCCTCACTTACTTAGCAAACATTCCAAAATGCATGACATTTTGTTCAGGTTGTGATGAAATGTTTTCTAAATTCCAGATTACCTATAAAAAAAAAAAAAAAAAAAAAAAAAAAAAAAAAAAAAAAAAAAAAATTTAATTTTAAAATAATAATTTTAATTAATAAAAAAAAATTAACATATTTAATATTTTTTTTTTTATTTTTATGACATTAA
>CAUYPK010067919.1:0-34894 GCA_963574355.1 Loris lydekkerianus | reverse complement strand
TATGTATTGAATGGAGTTAAATTGAAATCATTTCCACTTAGATCAGGAACCAGGCAAGGTTGCCCATTGTCTCCATTGCTCTTTAACATTGTAATGGAAGTTTTAGCCATTGCAATTAGTGAAAAGGCCATGAAATGTATCCACATAGGGTCAGAAGAGATCAAACTTTCACTCTTCACGGATGATATGATTGTATATCTGGAAAACACTAGGGATTCTACTACAAAACTTTTAGAAGTGATCAAGGAATATAGCAATGTCTCAGGCTACAAAATCAACACCCATAAATCTGTAGCCTTTATATATACCAACAATAGCCAAGCCGAAAAAAACAGTCAAGGACTCTATTCCTTTCACAGTAGTACCAAAGAAGATGAAATATTCAGGAGTTTGTCTAACAAAGGAAGTGAAATATCTCTATAAAGAGAACTATGAAACTGCAAGAAAAGAAATAGCTGAAATAGCTGAAGAAAAGAAACTTTAAGAAAAGAAATAGCTGAAATAGCTGAAGAAAAGAATAGCAGAAAGCCCTCAGAATGGGAGAAAATGTTTACAGGTTATACCTCTGATAAAGGTTTAATAACCAGAATCCACAGAGTACTCAAATTTATTAGCAAGAAAAGAACAAGTTATTCCATCTCAGGGTGGGCAAAGGTGTTGAAGAGATACTTCTCTACAGAAGACAGACACATGATCTACAAACATATGAAAAAAAGCTCATCATCCTTAATCATCAGAGAAGTGCAAATCAAAACTACTTTGAGATATCACCTAACCCCAGTAAGAGTAGCCCACATAACAAAATCCCAAAACCAGAGATGTTGGCATGAATGTGGAGAAAAGGCACACTTCTACACTTCTGGTAGGAATGCACACTAATACGTTCCTTCTGGAAGGATGTTTGGAGAATACTTGGAGATCTAAAAATAGACCTGCCATTCAATCCTATAATTCCTTTACTAGGTATATACCCAGAAGACCAAAAATTACAATATAACAAATACATCTGTACCAGAATGTTTATTGCAGCCTAATTCATAATTGCTAAGTTATGGAAGAAGCCCAAGTGCCCATCTACCCACGAATGGACTAGCAAATTGTGGTACATGTATACCATGGAGTATTATGCAGCCTTAAAGAAAGATGGAGACTTTATCTCTTTCATTTTTACATGGATGGAGCTGGAACATATTCTTCTTAGCAAAGTATCTCAAGAATGAAAGAAAAACTCAGCCTACTCAGCCCTACTATGAAGCTAATTCATAGGTTTCATATGAAGGCTATAACCCAACTATAGCACAAGAATATGGGGAAAGGGCCAATATTCTTTCCTTGGGGGAAAGGGGAAGGGGATGGAGGTTAGGGCGGAGGGAAAGTAATGGGTGGGGCCACACCTACCGTGCATCTTAGAATGGGTACAGGCAAAACCTACTAAATGTAGAATGCAAATGTCTACATACAATAACTAAGAAAATGCCATGAAGGCTACGTTGGACAGTTTGAGGAGAATATTACAGATTGTAAATGAAGCCAGCATATTGTATCCCTTGATTGCAAGGGTACAATGTACATAAAATTGTACACAGCTATAATCTAACAATAAAAAAAAAATAAAATAAAACAAAATAAAAAATGTGGAAATAACCATTAGAATAGACATAGCATTTATTAAAATACAGATAGCATTTAGGCAAAAAAGAGAAAATTAAAGATGAGAAGAAAGGCAGAAACCTGATTTTGTGTAACTTTATGTTATCTTTAAGTAGAAGTTAGCAAAAAACTGAGGAGTTGATACAAAGAGAAAACACGTGACTGTAGTGACATAGAGGCCAAGGAATAGAATGTCTCATGAAAGATGTTATTAATTGTATGGCGTGATCCCGAGAATTCCAATGAGATGGGGCCTAAAACTTGCTTATTGAATTTTGTGACATGGTTGTAACTTTGAAAGAAAGAGAGGGCAGTTTGGGTGGGTTGGAAGAGATAGGAAGTGTAGTGGGGCAGATTGAAGAGTAAGTGGGAGTCAGGAAGAACAGTAATCAGTCCCCAGGAGAAGGAGGTAGAAAGGCAGCGGGATAGTGTTAGGAGCCTTGAGGTCAGTGGAAAAACTTAAAACTATTCGGAGTTACTAAAGCTGGATTCACAGCTCCTGAAAAAGATCCAAGGGAAGGAGAAAGTTGACGATGAGGGAAAATATGACCAGTAGAGAGAGGTTACTGAAAAGATGGAATGGGCTGCGGAGGTGCGAGGGAAAGATGGAGGCCTGGTAAGGTTACTCCCAGCCCTACACAGGAAGAGAATAAAGGTAATTCTGCAAACATGAAGAATAGAGCATTCTTGTCTTCAGAAATTATTTCAAATAACACCCAATACATTTATGCATAATAAAAATATATACGATATAGAAATATATAGAAATAAAGCACACATAATAAAGTAAAACATGTAATAATCTTTGAAAGTTTGTTTTAATTTTTCTTCAAATTCTTGAATGTACATCACATGATTTGAATAATATACATAATTCATTATGTATAATAGCATATATATATATTCCTTAGTTCAACACCTCACCTTTATAAAAGGTTGTAGGAGAATCTAGAGTAAAAATCTAGGGAGACTCAACTTCTCCTTGACAATTTGATTATTACATCATATTTCTAAGGTAATAAAAGAAAAGACCAGCACTCCAAGTTGCAGAGGAAATTTTTAATACCTTCCCTGTTTTTTCTACCTTTGATTACATAAGTAACAGGTAGATAATAATAGGTGCAAAAAATGAAAGAGAAATGACCATCCTGTAGTGACAAGAATTTGTATTTACTGGAATTGTTTAAAAGGGAAGAAGCACTTACATTCACACTCCTCCCTCAGCCACGCCCCCTCCATCTGTTAAATGGTAGACAGAAAAAGATTTGTGAGTTATCCTCCTAGAAAGAGACTTGTTCCTGTTTCCCTTCTGGTAAGTGACTTGCTCCTCTCTTTTATTTGTATGAAGATTGGCCTTTTCTAATCTTTTCCTTTTGTTTAGGGTACTGAGAGGATTTAATTTATTATTTCCCCACAAAGATGTTACAAAACACCAGGATTCTCATGACAGAAACTGTGAGGCTTCACTTTCTTCCACTTATTCTATTGGAAAAGTTCACCAGACACCAGAGGATCACTGTTGTTGATGCACCATGTTTTCCTTGTTATACTTTGTCAATTCAAAGTGCCAATTCATAATTGATGGAGATCTTGACACATGGTATGTAACCAAAAATTAAGCCAGATGCTTAATATGGGTTTCTCTTGCTTCTCTTATTATTCTTCTGGTTTAGCCTTGATACGGTCATATGTCAACTGCACATTGCTTTGGTCTTCTTAAACATTCTTTTGTTGTTGTTGTTGTTGTTGTTGTTGTCTTTTAGGCAGTCTGCTACAAAAAATGAATTGAGGCTACTGTGTTCAGGCTATCAGTGATACTTACCTGCCTCTGTAGCCCACATGTATGAACCAAAACACATAGAATGTGTTATTTATTTAACACATTGGTGAGATTTTTACTGGGAAACTAGTATTTTGTCCTTTGTTCTTCTTTTGTTACCATATCATACCACATTAATAAAGCAGAAAAGGAGTTTTATTTTGAGCAAATAGGTATATTTTTAAAGTGGAAGTGAGTCTATTTCATAATAACATTTAGTAGAGATAGCATGCCATAGTATAGTGTTGTATGGTGTTAGCATGTTTGAAGTAGATGTCCAGAAATTTTGAAGAAAGGCTATGCGTGAACATTGTAAAAATTTTAAGAAAACACAGAGGGAAATCAACAAAGGGAAATACCTGGTTGTATTTTTCTTTTATATGCATAATTATTTTAAAATAAGAATGAGAAACAAACACCCGAGACACTTAGGGAATATGAGCTGTGAGCTGCCCTCAAAGAAAATCATGATTTGAAAGAAAAGAGATCTGTTCATGGATCTCTCAGAAAAGTTATCCGCCTGTGATAAAAAACCAAATAAGAACATTCTATGGGGAGTGAAAACAACGTTTTGGTAGCAAATCTCTGAATAAAGTTATTATGAACTCTTAAATAAGTAGGATGAACATATGGTAAAGGATAAAAATTTTATAATTTTTTATCCTTAATCAAAACTTGGTAAAAAAAATTGAAATCTTTACCCCATGTAAAGTATGCATTACTCAGAGACTTCTTGATTCCAGGAATTATTATCAAGACACTAGCATCTTTGTAGAAAACATCAAATCATTATTTCTTATTATCATCATGAATAAAACCTGGATGTCTAAGTCATAAAAACCTAAAACAAATGTTCATTGGCAAGGTTAAGATAAGAAAGTAAAGATATTTGGTTTTAATAGGAGAATATATATGTATATGTGAGTGCACTAAGTGGGAGAAGTTTGCCTTTAGACATAAAATGCCAATTAGTAGGAGAAAATGAATCTTACACTTTCATCTTTGAGACAGAGTTAAATTTTCTCAAATGAGTCTTATATGGATCCCTCTACATGAAATTTATGGCTCTTCCAATGTGACAGATGATAAATTAAGTTTTTACCTTAAATAATCTCAATAGTTTTAGCATAAAAATGACTTTCTGAAGAAAGATGTCAACAGCACTGAATTGAAAGCCCTTTTATTTGTTTTAATTTGTACAAAACTGAATTATAGTTTTGGCTTCCACTTAGTGAAAGGTCATTAGAGTGTAATTGCCCCATTAGTGACAGTCGGAAAGTGTAGGCATGAAGTCATAAACTATAAATCCATTACAGTGACCCTTTGGGGTTTGTTTTAATGCCTTTTTGTCTGTTAGCCTTCCAACAGTGTTGCAAACTTGGGCAAAGATAAATTTGGCTTCATTGTATGGAAGGCAATGATGACGGGTCATATTCACCGTAAATTATTTTTTCACTTTGTTCCCAAGTGAAAATTTATTATAAAAACGGTTAACAAAATTTCATGCCTAGCCTTGTGAAGGTGACATTCTTGATTTTTCCCCCTGCTTTTTGTAACATCATTTTTGCTCAGAAGTGATTGCTCAAATAACTTAGAAAAAGAAAACTGGAGGATACTTAATAAATGTGTTATGCTGAAATCATTGAATATTATTTATTTTGCTTCTGAATGTCTCACAGGAAACTGATAAATAATATTATAACAATGTGAAATGCACTTGCTCTACAGAGCACAGAGAGTCTTTAATATGATAGTGCACCTGCCCACTGCTTTCCTCCCCCTGCATAAAATAACAACCCTGAGATATTATTTATGTATAGGAGGCTTTGCTGTAAGTCCTACAACCTCATTGCCTGTGTCAAAGTCGGCAAATAGGAGACTGGTCTTCAAAATAAAATGCAGTTGTGTTTAGCCTAAATTCAGTGGCACAAAACTCTTGCCAAAATATACACCCTGTATGAACTGTGACTAACTGAACATATTCGGTTCTCAACTTTGGGGAACTTTACCGCATGCTCATCCTATATATTTAAGTATTCATTAAAAACTTTTTTCAGAAACACATGTGAGGGCATAAGAAAAGAAGACAGAAAAATAAACTCTAGTATCCTAGAGTGTTGAAAGTTGTGCACACAAAGTACCCTAAAGTAGGAAAAAGAAAGTGATCAGAAGCCAGTGGAGTGTCCTCAGGTGGAGCCACAGAAGACATCAGAGAAGTGTCCTCAGGTGGAGACACAGAAGAGCGTCAGAGAAGTGTCCTCAGGTGGAGACACAGAAGAGCGTCAGAGAAGTGTCCTCAGGTGGAGACACAGAAGAGCGTCAGAGAAGTGTCCTCAGGTGGAGGCAGAAGAGCGTCAGAGAAGTGTCCTCAGGTGGAGACAGAAGAGCGTCAGAGAAGTGCCCTCAGGTGGAGACACAGAAGAGGGTCAGAGAAGTGTCCTCAGGTGGAGACACAGAAGAGCGTCAGAGAAGTGTCCTCAGGTGGAGACACAGAAGAGCGTCAAAGAAGTGTCATCAAATGGAGACACAGAAAAGCATCAGAGAAAAGCAAAATCAGGAGGAATCTCAGGTCCATAATGCAAGATTCCTACTCAAAGGCACAGATTGATATTATCTTTTTATTATTCAAGTACTGAAACATGTCAAAGTGGTTGACAAATAGCTATTTCTTGAGCCACCTATGTCCTTATTCCTAACCACCAGCTGCTGTGGTGAATGTTCTACATCCAGAAATGAATGTGTTAAAGACTGACTCTTCATTTTGATTAAGGCCTGAATGCTATTGGTGGATAAATATTTTAATTTTCACTATTGCACAATAGGTTGTATGGCAGCCTCCCTCTGAGGAAAAAGTAGTGTCCAAATGCCAGAATCAAAATGCTCTGTGGGTGTTGAGGAGGCTTCATTACAAAGCTGTCCCATGTGCTTGTTAGATATATTATTATGGTACATTTCTATTTTTGAGGGAATTTTTGTTCTTTCCAATCAGATAAAGCATGTCAATAGAACGGATCACCAAGAACATGAAATTGACATTTTAGAATTAAGATAACCTATTTGAGTATGGAAGACTCAAGGAATGTGGCATAATAGTTTTTATGTTCTAAACTCTATCAAGTATGTCGACAAACATTCAGGAAATCGTCTGAAAATCCTGAGACCTAGAAGTACCATGTTTATTACTTCTAGTTTCATTAGGAGTTGGCTTAATATTTATATCATGGAGTACAATCTACTTAAAGAGATAAGTCATTAGAGCAAAATGATACATTCCCCCCCTTTTTTTCTGATTATTTATGTCAGCTATCATACATATAATGAGAATTGGCCCATAAATCATAGATAAAAGTATTCTAGATGTACATATATATGATACTTCCATATATACATCTATAAAATATCACACAACTACATATATGTATACACACATGTATATAAATGTATGCATTTACTCTATGCAATGGGGAATACTCAAAAAATTACTCAAAAATGACTGTTAGGCCACTGAAATCCACATTTCCTTCTTTCCAAACACACAACTAGACTATACTTCCTAGTTCCTTTTCAGGTTAGGAGGAGGCATATTACGGGGTGCTTGTCTATCATTGCAATGTGAGCAGAAGTATAATATGCCACATTAATTAATAGACCATAGAAACCTTTCCCATTCTGGCTGGCTGAATTGAAAGCAACCTCCAGGCTCGGTGACTGTAGTACCGTGATTACAGTGCCAGCCACGTACATAAGGGGTGGCGGGTTCGAACCCAGGCCAGACCAGCTAAACAATTGCAACAAAAAAATAGCTGGGCATTGTAGTAGGTGCCTGTAGTTCCAGCTACTTGGGAGGCTGAGGCAAGAGAATTGCTTAAGCCCAAGAGTTTGAGGTTGCTGTTAGCTGTAATGACACTGCACTCTACTGAGGGTGACATCGTGAAACTCTGTCTCCAAAAAAAAAAAAAAAAAAAGTAAATAAAGTAAAAAATTGAAAGCAACCTCTTTGAAGCCATGGTCCAGGGTTTTCTTGTTAGCTTGTTCATCTCAAAGTACTGTTACATTAGGAAATGTTAACTTCTATTATATTTTAGATATTAAATAATTTTGAATTTTTTTGCTAGACTAGTTAGTATGACTTAATTTGTCATTCAATTACATTATAAACCTGAAAAGATAGTCTTGTGGATAAAAATAGCTGTTAGAAAATAAAAAGATATTTCAACAGTATGTGCTGATAATATATTTAGATATATTATAGATATAATATAATATATAATATATTCTGAAATAATGGAAATTCTGTGTTTCGTTCACTTTGTACATAAAAGGAGTAACATTTAAATGTGTTGGCATTACTAGGTTTCTGGCTGACTATCATATCATGAATATTACAGCCAGAATTTAATTTCTGTGAGAACAGATAGTTCTTGATCTTTTTGTTTGTCCAGAAGAATTCTTAATACATAGTAATTTTTCATAAATATTAATTAAATTATCAAGTAAAATCACAACTTATCTGCTACTTTTGTTAAATTTTCTTATTAATTTTCTTCTTTAACCCTGAGCTTTATTCCGCAACTTGCCAATGTGGTAAAACCTCACATTGAGTAATTTGGGTTGACTATTTTAATATAACTTTTTACGTAAGGTATGGGCAAGGTGACCAAAGTGCCAAGCATTCACAGTGAACCATGTATTACCCTGTAACTAGTAACAATGACAGGTCAGTAAATGTGTCTTAAAGGATGAGGAAGAAAAGGCGCTATTTGAGCCGGGAAAAAGGCAGTACAGATAAACCTGCGTGGGGACTATGACCTTCATTCTAGAAATTTAGCCATCCTATAGCACTCTCCAGAAATGAACGAAAGAACTAAGCATCCAACCACACTGGCCTTGCTTCCTCCTATGACTGCCTGTGCTCATGCTGAATCCAGCTATCCAGATAAAGAGTGGATGAGTCCACAGGTGTGTTCTGTATCCATTCAGCTCCTGGGATGAAGAGCACAGCGCAGAAGATTGGGGATAAACAGAGAAGGTCCACAGGTTACCCAGCCATCCCTCACTAATAAATGGCTCCACTTGCATATTAGTAGTCACTACAACGTAAAAACAAAAACAAAAAACCAAAAGTCAGTAATAGCAGGTCAGGGTTTAAACTGAACAAAAAACCCTCTGTTTTTTACTTAATAGTTTTATTTGTAGATGTAACTATGTCAAGGTGTCTCTATGCCCTTTAAAAGATGAAACTCATAAAAAATCATATGTATGAAATTAATAATCAAGTCATATAAGCTAGAACTAGCGCAGATACCATCTTCCTCATGATTTTCTTGCAAAGTGCTTTTAAATCTGGTAGGCACTGAACACATAACAGGAAGAGACAACAGGATGTGTGATTGAAGGTTGAATGAGCATTCCTGCCTCAAAATGCAGTTCAAGTTCTAAAAACCATTTAGATGCAAATGCAGAATTACAAGGACAGAATTCAAATGTCTCCTGGTAATGATGAAATTAAACCAAAAATTCAAAATGGCTACCATTTGTTTTACGATTTCCTTTCCTGGGATTAGCACTTATGGAAATATGACTTGAAGAGAGACTGGATCCGAGAGGCTGCACGCTCAGAATCACACCCTTAGCATCTTGAGACTTCAGGTGAGGACAGGGGAAAGGCGCATCTTAAACTTTCTCAAGCTGTAGGAACTGAATCTGAACGCTGAGAAACAAAGGAGAAAAATACAACCTACTTCCAGCATGCAGATTTGAAAATGTCAGTAAGAAAATCTCAAGCCCTCCTTGCTCATGCTTAGTCCTTTCTCTTCAAACCTCTCTTCTTTTTATTGTATTTTTATTATTTTCTCTCTTCTTTTTAATTTAACAGCTCTGATACATAATAGAATTGACCACTCCCTCCTGGAAAAAAGCAATCTGCTTTTATGTGACATCATGTTTTTGCTTTATTTCCTGAATTTTCGGCTTCTATGTTGTAGCTATTTTAGGTGACTCCTCCTCTTTAGAATCTTTAGTAAATTTTGTTACTCAAGTTTAGTCTGAGGCCTTTTATTTTTTATCTTAAAATACACTCCCACTACAAGACAACTTCATTCCTTCACAATGGACTTATCTAACACATTTTTTATCAAGATTGGAGTGAAGAAAAGGGAACATTCCTGCACTGCTGGTGGGAATGCAGGCTAGTCCGTTCCTTTTGGAAGGAAGTTTGGAGAACACTCAGGGATGTAAATGTGGACCTGCCGTTTGATCCTGCAATTCCTCTTCTAGGTGTATATCCAAAGGACCAAAAATAATTTGGCAACAAAGATATTTGCTCCAGATTGTTCATTGCAGCTCAGATTAATAAATTATGGTATATGTATACCATGGAATACTATATAGCATTAAAAAAATGGAGACATGGGGGCGGTGCCCGTGGCTCAAAGGAGTAGGGTGCCGGCCGCATATGCAGGAGGTGGCAGGTTCAAACCCAGCACTGGCCAAAAAACTGCAAAAAAAATGGAGACTTTGCCTCTTTTATGTTTACATGGATGGAGCTGGAAAATATTCTTCTTAGTAAAGTATCTCAGGAATGAGAAAAAATCCAATGTACTCAGTACTACTGTGAAACCAATTTATAATCACTCACACTTTCATATGAAAGATGAATCACAACTATAGCCAGGATAAAGAAGGGAAGGAGAGGGGGAGGAGAAGGGAGGAGGGTGCAGGGAGGGTTAATAGGGGGACCACACCTATGGAGCATATTGCAAGTGCAAGTTGGATCTATCAGGTGTAGAACATAAATGTTTCAACACTGTAATTGAGTAAATGAGGTGAAGGCTATGTTAATTAGTAGGATGTTAGCACTATAATTTGTATAAATAATCAACACATTGAATCCCATAATGGTATATAAATGTATTCATGATCTATGTACAAATGAGTTAATTAAAAAAAAAAAAGAAAACAAATGCGCTAAGGTCAGTTTGGATCACATGCTAAAAAAAAAAATCCATGTACAATTTATTGCACAAGAATTTATTGCACAATTTATTGCACAAGAGATTTTATTCTATTACCTACATTCTGATGGTTTTGAGGTTTATCAATATTTTTCATTTGTTTTTCTTTGTCACACTCATGTTTCAATAAAAACATGAGATAAATATAAAATGCTTTTATTTTATTAATATATGATATTTTACATTTTATCTAAGGGAAATTTTCTTTTCTCTGTAACCCAAAGTGGTTCTATTAAATATTTTTCAAAATGGAACTGTTTGTCCTGGTAGGTTGTTTTTAATGCATTGACTTCTGATTGTTCTGAGTAACAAAAAGATCAGGAGCTAATTATTTTTGCTAGAAAATTGTGAGTAAAGCTTTCTCAAAATATCCTCTTTCAGACATTTTAGAGTTATATTAAAAGGTGTGCGGTATAAGGACTATTTTACCACATTAAAACATTAAAAAATAAAGAAAAGCCCAGGGATCCCAAATCAGTTATCTACCTAGGAAAACTAATTTAATTGTCATTTGGTTGTGCCTTTCTTTTAAGGTAGGAATGTATCTCCCGAATGAGATTCTGATGATTGTCATCAAATCTCTGAGTGCTCCCAGTTACAAGGGGTTCATAACTTTATCCAGATCAAATTAAAATAACTATGTGGCTTTATGCTGAAGTAAATAAGCCTCTCTGTAATTTATACTAATGAGTCTAAAATACTTCTTTTTGTATTTCTATAGATGAATCCTTCTATTTGAAGACAATGGTATGGTCCCCTATATCTGTCTTTATTTGTCTAAAATAGATTTCCCTGATTTCTTACATAGGCATATTTAAAAAGAAAAGTATGCTTTCTCCCTTCTTCCCTTTTCCTCCTCTTCCTCCTTGCCTCCTTTCTTTCTACATGTTTTTTCTTAATTCAATACAAAAGCCTCCAAGTGGAGCCAATTAACATAGGGTGGATATGGTGGGGAGAGGAGTCGTGACCTGGCACAGGTGTGTGAGTCTGAGTGCAGTGAGGACACCTGGGATTGGCTGGCGACCAATGGTTAAATGATGTCATAGGGTTTCCCCCCACATCTTGGCTTCCAGGTAGCAGCAACATGGCCACTCTAACTCCAGGCTAAAATTCAAACAAATGTTTGAGTCTTAACTCTCAATCCCATCCCTTTGCAGCTGAGAATACAAGTATTGGTTTGGGTTTGAGTTAATTTCAGCTGACAAGTGGACAGAAAATAAGAGAGAGATAATTGAAAAGTCTGCGACTTGTTATTAGGACAAGGAGAAATAGATCCTGGGGAAGCTAAAACAATCGATATCTACTCTGGAATAACTTAATATTTTGAGTAACAACATCGTATCTAGACTTTTTATACATGCATATTTCTTACAAAGGGATTATGCAGTAAAAATTCTGTTTTGTGACTTGTTTTTGTTTTATTTAAAATCAATAACAAATGGGCAGTGCCTGTGCTCAGTGGGTAGGGCGCTGGCCCCATATACCAAGGGTGGCGGGTTTGAACCCGACCCGGCCAAACTGCAACAAAAAAATAGTCGGGTGTTCTGGTGGGCACCTGTAGTCCCAGCTACTCAGGAGGCTGAGACAAGAGAATCACCTAAGCCCACGAGTTGGAGGTTGCTGTGAGCTGTGTGATGCTACGGCACTCTACCGAGGGCGATAAATTGAGACTCTGTCTCTAAAAAAAAAGAAAAAAAAAAAGCAATAATAAAGACAATTTATCAATAAAAATCCTTTTAGAAAATCATTTTAATAGATACAAAATACTAATTTCATTTAATAGTTCCCTACTTTCAAGCATGTGTGTTCTTTGCATAGCTTACTTTGCAAACAGCTACACTATCAAGATTGTCTCACACACCACTCTTTGTTGTTTCATCAAGGTATTTTCTCAGGACAGATTCTTAAAGGTAGGATTATTAGGTCAAAGAATATGCCTATTTTCAGGGTTTTTCAACCTAGGATTATTACGTCAAAGAATATGCCTATTTTCAGATTTTTCAACCATTTGTAACTACTATTCTTTGTCTGATATTTGATAGATAATCAACAATATTTGTTGGCTACTTCTGGCCAACGGCTCTCATTACAGATGCTTTATATCAGAAAGGAGCGAATACATGCACTTCCATTACGTATGCAGATATTGGCATCAATACATCCATGTTCTAAAAAATTCTTTCTACTGCTTGGGACTGGATTAAGATTGTATAAATTTGTGTATTTAGCAATACTGGTCTTCATATCTTGTGTTGTCCCCTTTCACGTTTTACTAGGATTGACCCGTATGATCAAAAGATGACCAGAGAAATCTGCCACTTCTGAGATTCTGTTACAAAAAAACAGTAAGGTTTCTGTCTTGGTTGCTCCTGCTCTCTTTCTTAGGTCACTCTACAATAAACTAGCAACCACGTGGTGAGAACAGTCAGTAGCCTATGGAGAAGCTCACCTGGAGAGAAACTGAGGTTACCAGTTTAAGACCAGCAAGTTACTGAAGTCTGCCAAAGCCCATGTGAGTGAGTATTAGAGCAACATGGCGGTGGCTTGAGGTAACCACCGAATTAAAAAGGGTAAGTAAAGTTTTAACATATAAGGAAACTTTATTAATAGTTTGTCCAGCAAGCCAGGCCCCAGCTAGTGACTTGAAGGTCCATGGAAAGCAGTTTATGGATATTATACACAACTTTGAGGGGTACCAGCAGCTTCTTGGAAATTTCCCAGGGTCTTAATCAATTCTTTTTCCAAAACAGCCTTGTCAGTATGGCCGCATCTGTCTGACCATATCAGAAAATACCTAGGACATTAAACAGCTTCTAGCTCAATGCAAAAACCACCGGCAAGGTTGACTACAATCACATTGGTGTAATAGTTCAGGTCAGCCTCACTCAAACCAGTCTCAAGTGGCCGAACCACATCTCTTACCGCTCTGCTCAGGCCTCACTGACTGCCGAACAGTAGCTTGATTGTAGGTTTTCCACCAGCTAAGTCTTTCAGATGCCTGCAGCTTCAGCTGATAGATCACTCAAATTTCATGAGAGATTCTGAGCTAGAACCATCTCACCATCTAGATAAGTGGCTCCAGGTTTCCCAAACCATAGAAACTGTGAGTTAATAAATGTTCATCTTTTTTTCAGCTGCTTACTTTTAAAAATAATTTGTGACAAAGCAATAGAAAAGTTATATTTCCTTTATCTGTCATAGAGATTGAGTTCTTAATTATAACAAAACAAAACCTTTCCACAAGGAAAAGTCCTAGCCCAAATGGCGTTACTAGTCAGTGCTATCAAAGATTTAATTAAGAAATGATATCAGACTTATACATACTCTTTTAGAAATAGAGGAGTAAAAGACAGTTTTCAATTTATTTTATAAGGCCAGCATAATGCTATTATCAAAACCAGATAAAATCATTATAAGAAAATAATTATAAACCAATTATCTCTCATAACCATAGATGCAAGAAAGCTTAACAAAAATTAACACATCAAATTAAGTAATATATTAAATACAATATATCATGGGATTTAGTACATAAATGCAAGGTTCTTTTAACTTTCAAAAATCAATGTAATTCAGGTTACCTTGTAAGAGATTAAAGGAAGAAAAAACAACCATTGTACGAAATGCAGAATTGATACTTGATAAAATTTAGCACCTATTCATAATAAAAATTCACAGCAAACCAGAAGTAGATGAAAGTATCATCCATAGGATAGAAAGCATTTATGAAAAGCTTCTTGCTTAGTGTTGAAACATTAAAACTTTCCCTTCCACATCTAATCAACTTTGTGCGAGATAAAAGTTCTAGCCATTGAAGTGAGAGGGAAAAAAAAGAGTGAAGTTTGGAAAGAACATAAATACTATTTGCAGATAATATGATTTAGTTCAGAAAATCCTAAAGAATCTCTAAAATGGACTAAAATTAAGTAAGTTTAATATGCTAAGAATTCAAAGTCAGTGTACAAGAATTAATTATTTTTCTCCACAATAGCCATAAACTATTGAAAAAAAAAAAACTAAAAAAATCATTTGGAGTAGCATCCAAAAACATAAAATGCTTAGAAATAAATTTAACAAAAGATGGCAGAATCTCTGTACTGAAAACTATAGAACACTGCTGAGAGCAGATGAGGCAGACATAAGTAAAAATACATACTATGTTCTTGGACATAACGTTGCTGCAGGCAGCTAAGCAGACCTAAATAAAAATGCATACTGTGTTCTTGGATGTAACCCTGCTGAGAGCAGCTAAGCAGACCTAAATAAAAAGATGTTCTTCACCACTATATTTAAAGAAATATTTATAAAAATAGCTATAAGATTTTTTAAAAAATTGACAAGCTGATTCTAAAATTTAATGGAAAATAATAAAAAAACTAGAATAGCTAAAATAATCTTAAAAATTGGAGGGTTTACATTGCTTGATTTCAAGCTATGTATACAAATTCAGTGATCAAAACAGTGTGTTTAAAATATAGGCAAATAGATGAAAATAAAAGGCCCCAGATACACTATAAGTATGGTTAAATGAGTTGGTAGTAAAGTACCAAAGCAATTCTGTAGTGAAAACTTTTTTTCAGCCAACAATGTAAGAAATATTTGGATATCTCTATGACATAAAAATGACTGTGCCTATCTTTAGCCCATATCATATACAAAAATTAATTTAAGAGGGCTTGTGAACTTACACATAAAAACTAAACCAATAAAGCTTCTACTTCTAGAAGAATTTATTATAAAATAACTTTGGAATTTTGGGTAAAGTGAAAATTGCTTTCTTTTGAAACCCACAATTCTTTAAATTTCAAAATATTTCAGGAGTACAAACATTTTTTGTATCCGTGTTTGTTAACATGGATTGCTTTTGTAATACTTGAGGGCTATTGCCCATACCTGTTAGATAAGGTGTTCGTCATGCCTGGTAGATGAGCTTTTGCCCCTACTTCTCCCACTTCCCCTTGTTTGATTTCCATTGAGTTTTACTTCCCTCTATACACATGAGCTCATCAGTTCCAATTTAATAGAGAGTACATGTGCTGTTTGTTCTTCCATGCCTTAGATACTTCGCTGAGGATAATGGTCTCCAGTTTCATCCAAATTGTTGCAAAAGGCATTGATTCATTCAATTTTATGGCCAAGTAATATTCCATAGTGTGCTTGTACCACATTTTGTTAATCCATCCATGAATTGATGGGAGCTTGGATCTATTCTGCATTGTGGCAATTGTGAATTGTGCTCCAATAAACATTTGAGTGCAGGTAGCATCTTTTCATAAAATAACTTCTTTTCCTTTTAATAAATACCCAGTAGTGGGATTACTGGGTAGAATGCATTGGTAGATTTTTTTTTTTTTTTTTTTTTTTTTGCTTAAGCCTATGTTTACTCCTTTGAGGAATCTTCATATTGCTGTCCATAGAGGTTGTATAAATTTGTAGTCCAACCAACAGTTCCCTTCTCTCTACATTCATGACAACATCTATTGCTTTTGGACTTTTAAATAAAAGCCATTCTATCTGGGGTAAGGTGACATCTAATTGTGTTTTAATTTGCATTTAGTGATGAGCATTTTTTTATGTGTGTGTTGGCCATTTTTTCTATCTTCTTTTGAAAAGCTTCTTTTCATGTCTTTTTCCTGCTTATTAATGGAGTTCTTGTTTTTTTCTGGCTGATTTGTTTGAGGTTTTGTAGATTCTGTTTAATAGCTTTTAATCTGATTTACTGTTTACAAATTATTTCAAATTGTGTATTTGCTCCACAGATTTTTCCTTACATGTACAGGAACTTTTTAATTCAATCAACTCCAATTCATTTATTTTTATTGTTGCTGTGATTGCCAATGGGATCTTAGTCATAAGTTTCGTGCATAGGCTGATATCTAGAAGAATTTTTCCAGTATTTTCTTCTAGGATTTCTTACAGTTTCATGCTTTATATTGAAGTATTTTATCCATTTTGAATTAATATTTTTGAGTGTCGAGAGCTAGGAATCCTGTTTCATTCTTTGTCATGTGACTATCCAATTTTCCCAGCACCATGTACAGAATAAGGCTTCTTTTCTTTAGTGTATATTTTTGTCTGCTTTGTCAAAGATCAGCTGCATGTGGATGGTTTTATATGAGTTCTCTGTTTCTCTGTTCTGTTTCATTGGTATATGGCTCTGTTTTTATGCCAGTACCATGTTGTTTTGATTACTATAGACTTTTAGTATAGTTTGAAGTCTGGTCATGTGATGCCTCCAGATTTTCTTTTTCTTTTGCTTAAAATTGCTTTGGCTATTCAGGCTCTTTTCTGTTTCCAAAGGAAGCAGAGAATTATTTTTTCTAGATCTGTGAAAAATTACACTGAGTTTTTTTGATGGGGATTGCATTGAATCTATAAATTATTTTTGGTAGTATGGAAATTTTAAGCATGTTGATGAATATTACATAATAATCCATGAGCATGAAATGCTTTTCCATTTTTTTGTGTCATCTGCAATTTCTTTCCCAAGTGTTTCATTATTCTCTTTGTAGACATATTCTACCTCTTTGGTTAAGTATATGCCTAGCTATTTTATTCTCTTTGTAGTTACTGTGAATAGTATTGAGTCTTTGATTTGACTCTGAGCTTGACTGCTATTACTATATAGAAATGATACTGATTCGTGTACATTACTTTTTCAACCTGTGATATTGCTGAATTTATTCATCAATTTCAGGACTCTCTTAGGGTGGTCTATGGGATTTTTCAGGTACAGGATCATGTCACCAGTGAAGAGTGATAGTGTGACTTCCTTGTTCCCAATTTGGGTACATTTATTTCTTTCTCTTACCTGAGGACTCAGTAGGACTACTAGCACTATGTTGAATAGAAATGGTGAGAGTGGGCACCCTTGCCTTGTCAGTTCTTAGTGGAACTGCTTTTAACTTTTCTCTAATCAGTATCATGTTGGCTGTGTGTTTGTCATATATGGCTTTTATAATTGTGAGATGTATTATTTCTATGCCTAATTTTTTGAGGGTTTTTATCATTAGAGCATGCAGCGTTTTGTCTAAGGCTCTTTATGCATTTCCTGAGATGATCATATAGTGTTTGTTTTTGCTTCTGTTTATGTGATGAATCACATTTATTGTTTTAACATATGTTAAACCATCCTTGCATCTCTGGGATGAAACACGGTCCTGGTGGGTTATTTTTTTGATTTGCTATTTAATTTGAATTGCCAGTGTTTTATTAAGGATTTTTGTATCTATATTCATAAGGGATATTGGTCTGTAGTTTTCTTTTTTTGTTGTGTCCTTTCCTGGCTTTGGTATCAAGGTGATATTGGCTTGGTAGAATGAGTTCAGGAGGATTCCTTACATCACAAAATTGTGGAATAATTTCTGTAGTATGGGGACCAGCTCTTTGTAGATCTGATAAAATTTGTGAGTTTATCTACCTTGGGGTGTTTATTTGTTGGAGTTTTTTTTTTTTTTTATTATTGATTTAATTTTGCTGCTCATATTGGTCTGTTCAGGAATTCTATTTCTTCCAGAGTGAGGCTTGGGAGATGGTTTGTTTCATTTCTTCTACATGTTAGAAGCAATGTTAATAATGTTAATTTTTGAATGTTCTGTCTTAAAATTTTCTCAGGTACTACTTTTGCATAATCCCATAGATTTTGATAGCTTGTATTCTCTTTCATTTGAAGGAATTCAGTCATTCAGTTGAAGGAATCTTTTGATTTCCATCTTAATTTCATTATTGCCCGAATAATCTTTCATGAGCAGGTTATATAATTAACATGACTTTGTGTAGAATTGAGTGCTTTTCTTAGAGTTGATTTCTAGTTTTATTCTACTGTGGTTTGAGAAGATACATGAAATTATTTATAATTTTTTGAATTTGTGGAGACATGTTTTGTGTCTAAGATATGATCAGGTTTGGAGAATGTTCCATGGCAAGGGATGTATGCTTAGTAGTTTTTGGTAAAAAGTTCTGTAAATGTCTGTTACGCCCATCTTCTCTAGAGTCCTGTTTTATTCCAGTGCTTATTTGTTTTCTGATTTGATAATCCATTAAGCTCTTTTGGGGTGTGTAAGTCCCCACCAAGTATGATGCTTCTGTTTATCTCTTTATTTAGATCTAGTAGAATTTGCTTTATAAATCTAGGCACTGTGTGTTAGGTGCATAAATATTTAGGATTGCTATGTCTTCTTGTTGAATTGTTCCCATTACCATTATGTAATGATCATCATTGTCTTTCTTTACCCTTGTTGACTTCAAGTCAATTTTATCTGATATAAGAAAGGCTACACCTGCTTCTTTTTGGTTTCTGTGTGAATGCAATATTTTTTCTCATCCCTTCATCTTGAGTCTGTATGAGTCCTTGTGGGTTAGATTGTTCCTTCTCCAGAAAACACTACTTGATTGTATTTTTTCATCTATTTAGCCAGACTATGTCTCTTGAATGGAGCATTCAGATCATTCACTTTGATTGATGGAATTAATAGGTAGGAGGATGTTCTGTTAACCTTGTTGGGTAGTGCCTTATTGGTTTATTTTACCTCTTATGCTAGAAGGAATAGGCTGCAGTGTTGCTGTGGGGACCTGTGACTGGCTTTGCCCCCTTAGTTCACTGGTGGCAGCAGCTTTTGGGGGTAGGAAAGCTCTCCAATAGCTCAGAGCCTGCTGACCGCCAGAGATATAAAGGAGGGGGAAACAAAACACTCCACTACTCTTTTGCTGGACTCCAAGGCTCCCAGTGATTGTCCTCTGTTGACATTTTGCTCCTTGTTTCGTTCCGCAACCTCTTTCTGTAGAATCTCTGGTGGATTCTAGCACTTTTCCCCTGGATCCATGTTTTCTTTTTGTTTGTTTATTTGCTTTTTCATTTAAAACTTTTCCTGGCCAGTGCATGGTGGCTCATGCCTGTAATCCTCAGTCTGGGAGGCTGAGGCAGGTGGATTGCCCATACTTAGGAGTTTGAGACCAGCCTGAACAAGAGTGAGACTTCATCTGTGCTATAAATAGAAAAACTAGCAAGGTGGGCACCTATAGTCCCAGCTACTCGGGAGTCTGAGGCAAGAGGATCACTAGACCCCAAGAGTTTGAGGTTGCTGTGAGCTATGACATTATGGCACTCTACCTAGGGTGACAGAGACTCTGTTTCAAAACAAACAACAATATAAAGAAACTTTTCCTTCTTTCTGAGATGAGTTGGCAGCTAATGTCTCTGGTCAACCATTTTTTCTCTCTGGTTGGAAATTTCTTGATGATGACACAGAAAGCACTAATCATAAAAGAAAAAAAGATATTAGTTGAGGATCATTAGAAAAACTCTCTTTTTTTCAGCTTGGCACCTGTGGCTCAAGCGGCTAAGGCACCAGCCACGTACACCTAAGCTGGCGGGTTTGAATCCGGCCCGGGCCCACCAAACAACCATGATGGCTGCAACCAAAAAATAGCCAGGCATTGTGATGGGCGCCTGTAGTCTTAGCTCCTTCGGAGGTGGAGGCAGGAGAATCACTTGAGCCTAGGAATTGGAGGTTGCTGTGAGCTATGATGCCAAGGCACTCTACCCAGGGTGACAGCTTGAGGCTCTGTCTCAAAAAAAAAAAAAAAAAAAAGTTTAGAAAAACTTTCTTTTTTCAAAGGTACTACTAAAATATGAGTATATACAATTTACAGACTGGGAGAAATTATTTGCAACATATATACCTAAAAAAGAACTTGCATCGTATAAATAATTCATAACCCAATATCAAAAGATATCCTGATTAAAAATAGGCAAAAGAAAATATGTACCTGGCCAAGAAGCACATTTAAAAAGTCCTGAACATCATCAAACATCAGGAAAATGAATTAAAACCACAGATATACTCAGCACTTAGAGGGTTTAATTATTAAAAACTTGCAATACCAAATAATGTCAAGAATACAGAGCTTGCAGAATTCCTGTAATGACAGTGGGAATAAAAATGATAAATTGCTTTTCAAAATAATTTTGTAATTTCTTACAAAGCTAAACATACTTGATCCAGCATTGTTTTTCCTGACATTGATCCAAGAGACGTGACCTCATAGGTGGATGTTTATTATGGCTGAATTGATAATAGTACAAAACTGAAAACTGCTCAGGTGCCCCTGCACACAAATAGGAGAATGGATAAATTGGTATATTCATATACTATTCAAGAAAAAGAATTTAATTAGTGGCATCCCAAAAGCATTGTGCTGAGTGAGTCATCCCAAGGTCCAGAAACTAAATATAATATAATTTCATTGATATGAAATTCTGGACCAGGCAAATTAACCTATGGTAAAGGAATCAGAACAGTATTTATTTCTTTCTGGGTGAGAGGAAATGAAGGAAAAAGGGCCCAGGGAACTTCCTCCAGAGATACAAATGCTTTATATTTTGCGGGTATGCCATGTTACACGGGTGAGTGCATTTGTTAAAACTTAACAGAACCCTTAAAATCTGTTCATTTCACTGAATCTTAATCACATACCAATAAATTAAAAAACATGCATACATTTTAATCGTTGTTCTTGAGAGCCTCCTCTTTATCAGTCCATTAATTAGCAAACATTGAGTAAGGCAATTCAACTGCCAGAGAATCAATCCATCCGAATCTTTATGGAGTCAATGTTTGTCCATTGTCTCCAAGGATGTCGCGAGTTACCAGATTGTGGTAAATACAGCTACTCTTTGTTACATTTTAAATATATTGGTCCCATAATTCCATTTTACTGATAGGATTAGATACAGAAGTCAGATTAAAAATGTATAACTCTTTAAGTGCCCATTTCACATTTATGTTCTCTTTGTTTCTTATACTTTTTGTTACATTGACCTAGCTTATTACAATATTTGTATTGTAATACATGATATGCTTCCATCATGTACATGCCTATCATACAGTTTCTATTTTGGGGACACTTGGATTATTTTCCAAAATGTATGTAACAAATGAACAGTAGTAACATAGGAGTAAAGATAATATCCTTCTAAATTAAATGATAGATGGTCTGATGAGGAATATTAGAACAGGGGAACTGGACAACAAAGGGGATAATAGGTGTTAGGGAGTCATTGGATGAAAAGATTTGGGGTTTGTGTCAAGAGCTGTCCAGGGTCTGAATCAAGGGGATGTCATGCAGCCACCTTTTCCAAAGTGGTCCAGAAAAAGACAGAAGACACTGTGGGAAAGAAGTTTGTATTTACTTTAAGTCCATTCCAAACCTCTTCATGTAGAGAAGAAATTATGACAAAATACAATCCAAAATATTTTGATAAAATATTGTTTAATAGTCCAAAAATTAAAAAAAAAATTTGTGGAGGGGCTTGACTTGAGTAAAGCTACATTATCAAAAGTATTTCACTCTGTAATTACTGCACAGATATCATAGTTATAATAGTTCATAAATTAATGAGAAATTCCATTAATATTTATTAATAGCTAGTTCAAGGGCATGTGCGTAATATAGATAATTCAAGATTGAACAACATACATTATTTTAGAATCTTATTTGGTGGCAACGATGATGAAGATAGTTAATGTTCCTTGAGTTCTTAGCATGTACCAAGTAGTATGTAAATGTTTTCATGGATTTATCAAAATGAATCTTCACCTCAACATTAGGACACAGTATCATTATTGTTTCTATTTTAGGGAAGAGAGCTTCTATAGTGAGATATACACCTTCTGTTACTCTGCTAATATGGCTGAACCAAAAGTGATTCTCTTAACCAATAGATCCAAAGCATTCAATTGCATGTAATTGAAGGCTTATATAGTTGCTTTTTTCTTTTTAAAAATATTCTGCTCCTAACATGTTACTACTTTTGATATCATTTTTCGTAGGGTTGTTTATTTGTAACAGCATTTGCAAAGAACACAGGCAGAAATCTTATTTGTATGTTCTTCAATGTAAAAATGAAGCTTTTACTCAGCATGAAAGTATTAATATAATCTTTTCCCAGAGAGATGGATTATCAGTGAAAATAAACGACAACATTCTCTGAGCAATAAAAATAATGAGACAGACAGGACAAAAGTAATGACATCCTCTAGCATAATCTTGGCAGAAAATAACTAAATCACCTTGAAGGAGATAAATTGTTACAAAACACCATCCTTGCCTAATATGGATTGATAGGGAATGACAGGATCTTTCAAGAGGATGGCAGCCCACAGGCCCATGTGCTTTCAAGGGATCAAAGGGACTGACACTGCCTGCCAGCCTCATCTGAGTAGAAAACTAGATTCTTTCCAGGCAGATATTTACTCTAAGATATTATTTCCGGGAAAAGATAGCTTATTTGGGAAGGATGATAGCATTTTTCCCTACACATCCTGTCGTTTGTTAGAGTAAGACCGGGATAGGGGAGAATCTACCAAATGTGTCCTTGGGATCCAAATCAATCATAAATTTTTATCAAGCTAGGTAACTAGAACTATTCTGTAACACATTTGTTTTACACATAGACTATGTTTCATATTATTAATTTCCCTTCTGTTAATATAAAACTTTAAAAAAAGTTTTGAATGAAAGAAAAGTTTCATACAGTCTTGGTTTATCGTTTGGCAAAGTAGGTTTTAATAATGGTCTAGAAAGCAAAACAGCTTTGGTGGATTTATATGTTAAATACTTTTTTAAAAGTTTTGGGAAAACAAAGCATAGGAGAAAATTTTTATGATCTTGAGGATGAATAAGACTCTTCTAAGGTTGATATAAAATCCTAAATCTATGTGAAAAAATTTGATTACATAAAATTATAAAAAACTACAAAAAATTGAAAGACGAAGTATAACTAGTGGAAATAAAATTTACAACCAGTTATACATTGATTACTGCCCTTAACATAATAAATCTTGAAAATGATTAAGAAAAAAAATGACACTTGAAATGGCAAAGTTTGTGAAAAGGTACATTAAGGAGAATGAAATTTAAAGGGCTATTAAATATATGAAAAATATTAAACCTCACTACAATAAGGAATACAAACTCACTAAGGAATACAAACCCAAACAATAATAATACCTCATTTCTTCCTTCCTTCCTTCCTTCCTTCCTTCCTTCCTTTCTTTTTTTTTTTTTTTTTGTAGTGTCTCACTATGTCGCCCTCAGTAGAGTGCCATAGCGTCACAGCTCACAGCAATCTCAAACTCTTGGGCTTAAGTGATTTTCTTGCCTCAGCCTCCCAAGTAGCTGAGACTACAGGCGCCCGCCACAATGCCTGGCTATTTGTTGTTGTTGTTATTGCTGTTTAGCAGGCCTGGGCTGGGTTCAAACCCACCCACCCTGGTGCATGTGGCTGGCGCCCTAACCATTGAGCTACAGGCACTGAGCCAACTTCTTATTTCTTATTAGACTTGTATTCAAAAGAGTGACAGTGTTTGCTGATTTTGAGGTGTCAAGAAGTACATTTGTGATTTGCCAAGTGGCACATAATGGGTAAAGAGAAAAAAATTGTCAGTTTCTCTCAAAGTCTAAAGTGTGTATATTCTTTTATTCATCTTTTGTACTTCTTGGAATAAAATCCCATATTAACATCTTTAGAATGATATATATATATATATATTTTTTTTTTTTTTTTTTTTTTTTTTAGACAGAGCCTCAAGCTGTCACCCTGGGTAGAGTGTATAGCATTACAGCTCACAGCAACTTCCAACTCCTGGTCTGAAGCGATTCTCCTGCTTTCATCTCCCAAGTAGCTGGGACTACAGGCACATGCCACAACGCCTGGCTATTTTTTGGTTGCAGCCATCATCATTGTTGTTTGATGGGCCCGGGCTGGATTCAAACCGGCCAGCTCAGATGTATGTGAGCCGTTAGCCGCTTGAGCCACAGGTGCCAAACTAGAATGATGCTAATATTTGTATATATTGTTGTTTGCTAGAATACTCTTTGCAAAGTTTATCATTAGTTTAATGTGAGATTTATAGAAGAATTTCAAGAATAACCCAAGAATATACCTTTTACCCAGAATTTGCACATATGAACATCTTATTGTATATGCTCTGTTCTTTCCTTTTCTCTTTGCACACACACATTTTTTTCCTTCACAGAGCATTCTTTGTCCCTAAATACATCATGATGTTCGTTCTTTCTTTCTTTCTTTCTTTCTTTCTTTCTTTCTTTCTTTCTTTCTTTCTTTCCTTCCTTCCTTCCTTCCTTCCTTCCTTCCTTCCTTCCTTCCTTCCTTCCTTCCTTCCTTCTTTGAGGCAGAGCCTCAAGCTGTCACCCTGAATAGAGTGCCGTGGCATCACAGCTCCCAGCAACCTCAAACTCCTGGGCTTAAGCGATTTTCTTGCCTCAGTCTCCCAAGTAGCTGGAACTACAGGTGCCTGCCACAATGCCCGGCTATTTTTGGTTATAGTTGTCATTGTCGTTTGGCAGGCCTGGGCTGGATTCAAACCCGCCAGCTCTGGTGTATATGGCTGGCACCTTAGCCACTTGAGCTACAGGCACTAAGCCGATCATTGTGTATTTCCTAAAAAATTATGACATTATTATACTTGTATAATCACAGTACACTTATCAAAATTAAGAAGTTAATATTGACAGAATATTACCTATAGAACTTATTGAAATTTCTTCAATTTTTCTAGTGTGTCCTTTTGAACAAAAAGTCTATCAGTTGCATTCATTGTCTTATCTCTTTACTTTCATTTAATCTGGAACAACTTCTGTATCTTTCTTTGTATGTCATAATATTGGCTTTTTGAAAATGGTCTAGGCCAGTTGTTTTGCTGATTTTTCCTCCTCTATGCTAATCCGTTGTTTTCTAATGTCTAGGCTCATGTCAGGCTGTTTTGGCAGGAATACCCCAGAAGTCAGGTTGTGTTTTCCGTGGCCCGTCGTACCAAGGGGCACGTGCTATAGTTTTGTTCTCTTCCTGGTATTGTTATCTTTGATCACCTGGTTAAGGTATTTTTTGACAGGTTTTTCTACTGTAAAGATAATATTTTTCTTTTTATATATATTATATGGGCATATACTTTGAGACATAAATATATGGTTCCTTCTCAACCTTTCACCCACTCATTTTAGTTTTCCATGATGGTTCATGCCTAAAACAATTACAATACGATAATTGCGAAATGCCGATTTTCTAATTTTATCATTTTTTTCTTCCTCTTATTAGCTTCCTTTTACTATCAAGAATGGCATTTACTTCTTTCCTATTCATGTTGTCTTTATATCAGTGTTGACTGCTGGATTCTATTTTAATTGAAGAAAATAATCTTTATGAACACTTAATATACAACATTAAAAATATAATTTTATTAACTTATATGTACATTGGTGACAAAATTATATCAGATTTGGCAAATGCAGTCTGCTTCAAGCTTACTTCTTTGTCCTTTTGACATATCCTGTTTTCAGAACATTTTCCTAGTTTTAAAATAGTTCAGGCTCACTCTCTTTGCCACAGTCCTAAAATGAGCCGTTTTCCTGATGGGCCCTAGTTCTGTTCAGTGGATACTATTGTGCAACCAGGATCTGGGCTCTGTGTGCATAGAATACTGTACTTTGTCTTTCATTGTTTTTGTTTTTGTTTACATTTTAATAATAAAATATTAGAAACGATTTAAATTTTTATCAGGAATGAAACCATATCGATGTAGTGGAATACTATATAGTGTTAAAAATAATGGCGAATCTATTTTACAGATATGAAGAGGGTGTGATAAATGTTAGATTAAGGAAAAACAGATTAGTGAACAGATGACATAATTAATACAGTTTATGTAGTTACACTATACATGATAACTTTAAACATTATACATGTTCGTATTGTAAGGAGATACATATTCAAACAAAAAAATTTAAATTCTGGAAGATTATATACCAAACTATAATTTTTTTTTTAACCACTGGCAATAGCATTAGAAATAATGTAAAACCTTTGTTTTTTTATAGGTCTCTATTACTTTTTTTATTTTTTTATTTTTTGAGTGTCTTTCTTTGTTGTCCCTGGTAGAGTTCAATGGCATCACAGCTCACAGCAACCTCAAACTCTTGGGCTCAAGTGATTCTCTTGCCTCAGCCTCCCAAGTAGCTGGGATTACAGGCAACTGCCATATGCCTGGCTATTTTTAGAGCTGGGTCTCACTCTGGCTCCAGCTGGTCTAGAACTCATGAGCTCAGGCAATCCTTCATAGCTTTTTTTGTATGAAGCATTTATCCTTTTTAAATTTAGGCACATATATCTAAAGCAAATAATTACAAAATAAAACATAGTGTCAATGCCTTGCAAGAGAATAAAAGGTTAGGGAAATGGGTTCAGTACATTAGTAAAATTGGCAGGATTATTACTCACTAGCCAACTCGTTTGTAATAATTGCCCCAATCACTAAGTTGATTTTCTCCAAGTCTCACTGAACATCTTCGTCATCTTCATTAGTTAAATGTTTTCATCTGTCAACTGGTTTTCATTCAACTGGGAAAAGACTTGTTAACACATCCCCAAATCAAAAGGTGTGGATGCCTCTGGGGCATGTTTCACTCCCACTTGGTCCACCTCTGATTTCAGCCAAGCTAGGAGGTGCAGTTCTGTGCCAGCTCAGACCACCTTCCTGGAGTGTGAACGGTCCAGACCCCATGCAGCATACACTTCAGTCAGCCGGTGGCTTCTCCCTGGAGGACTAAATGCTATTTTCTATACTATGCTCAGGGAAGGACTTTTATAAGGTGATAATTGAGTAGATATTTGAATTCAAGTGTGCATATAGTTGAGGAATAAACTTTTCTAGGAAGAAAAGCAAATATAAATGTCCTGCATTGTTGACTACAAGGCTTCATTTATCTTATGATCAGAAAGGAGGCCAGTTTGGGAGGGCAGTGATGGGGGCAGGAGGGGTGACAGATGAGATCCAGGAGGAGGAGACACATGTGAGAAAGAACAGAAAATACAGGAAGGGGAAGATAATGAACGTGGATTTTATTTTGAGGGATCAGATGAGTGAAATGATTTGACTTCTATTTTCAAATGATCTCACCGGCACCTGTGTGGGAAGACTACCCTGCTGAGAGGCAAGGTAGAAGGGATTCCATTAGTAAACTATTCTCACAATCCAGATGAGACATGAGAATGGCTTAGGCTATAATGAAAAGGTGAGGTGAGAGCAGTCAGACTTGGAGGCCAGGCATGGTGGCTCACGCCTGTAATCCTAGCACTCTGGGAGGCTGAGGCTGGTGGTTGCTTGAGTTTAGGAATTTGAGACCAGCCTGAGCTAGAGTGAGACCCTATCTCTGCTAAAAAGTGCATAACTAGCCCAGGCATTGTGGCGGGCACCTGTAGTCCTAGCTACATGAGAGACTGAGGCAAGAAGATTGCTCAAATCCAGGAGTTTGAGGTTGCTGTGAGCTATGGCGCCATGGCACTATACCCAGGGCTACAGAGTGAGACTGTCTCAAAAAAAAAAAAGGTAGCATTGGTAGAATTTTCCTATGGTATGGGGTATGTGAGCAAAAGGAATGAGGCATGGATGATCTCATGGTCTTTGCCTAAACATTAACAGGAAGGGAATTGCCATTTACTAACATAGAAAAGATGAAGGGAAGAGAGGCTTGAGAGAAATTCACGTGGTAGGTTTTGTCATGTTAGGTTTGAAGTCCCTGTTTAAAATCCAAGAGGAGATGTTGCTTTGAGCCTGGAGTTCAGAGGAGAGGTTAGGACTGGAGGTAAACATTTAGGAGTTGTTTGTTTAAAGTTGGTATTTAAAGTCATGAGATTAATGAGATCACCTAAGATATAATTGTCAATATAGAAATGGAGAGAGCAGTCCCAGGATTGACCCAGGAATACTCTACCACTAAGTCTAGGAGAAGAAGATCTAGTTTTAGGTTCCAGTTTGTGTGTGTGTGTGTGTGTGTGTGTGTGTGTGTGTGTGTGTGTGTGTGTGTGTGTGTATGTGTTTGTATACAGATGACCGAGCAACTGAGTGTGCTCTTACCTTCAGGGTCCTTTTCCCTTTCTCTTTCTACCTTTGTCAAAACATGCCCTTGGAGCATACTTTGTTGATTTGGTAAATGAAATACATCCCAGTAGTAATAGTATCAACTCCTGGCTTGGGGCTTGTAGCTCAGCAGCTAGGGAGCCAGCCTAGAGCTGGAAGGTTCAAATCCAGCCCAGGCCTGCCAAACAACAATGACAACTACAACCAAAAAATAGCTGGGCATTGTGGCAGATGCCTATAATTTCAGCTATGTGGGAGGCTGAGGCAAGAGAATCGCTTAAGCCCAGGAGTTTGAGCTTGCTGTGAGCTGTGACGCCATATCATTCTACTGAGGGTGACATAGTGAGACTGTGTCTCAAAAAAAAAAAAAAAAAAAAAAAATAGTATCAACTCCTGACTAAAGTATTAGTTATTAAAGAATAGTTCATCAGTGCCTAGAATGGGACAAATTTAGAGCTAGGAGAAGTTCTCTGAAATGCCAATGGAAAGAAATATTTTGCTGTTGGCATTTGGATATACATTTTCAGCATATGATGTATAAGTTAAGCAATCACCCTATATGAGAGGCTGAAGTTAATTCTAAAAGAAACATACCTAATATAAAATAGTGCCATCTTCTTAATTAAAGAAATAAAATGTCTTGAATTTTGGAAATGAGATAAAAATACCAAAAGTTATTCTTTAAATAGAGAATACACACATGTACTATAAACCTGCAGTTAATGACCACTAGTAAAGGTATCAATTTAGAGATATAAACATTTCTTTTCCTATAAAAAATGATTAAATACTGAAATGAGAAATAATTAATTCCTGGTGACATACAGTTTTAGAATATCATATTTAAGTAAAATAGGCTCGTTTGGTTTCTAAGAATCCTACAGTTTTGAACTTTCAGGGGAAACTCTAAAACATAATGGGAATATTTAAAGATTCTTAGAACTAGAGGAATTTGGGGGAAGATTTTTACGTTTATTTTAAAAATGTATATATATTTTTGCTTTGCTCAATGAGTGGTTTTGCTTTGAAAGAATTTAGTTGCTGCTGCATCTGGTAGTAATCATTAAGCACCAATTCTGTGCAAAAACAGTAACTTTACATCTTATCCTTACTTGTGCTGCAAATACTAATATCTAAATATTTCTCAGGCATTAAACATGTATCATTTCAGTTGCTTGGTTTCTATTGCATTGATGCAATATTCTTTAGAAAGGTTAAATCCGACACCTTTTTCTTCTCTGTTGTTTTTAAAAAAGAAATAAAGGACTAGGAAAATTATTACTACAGGTTAGAATTTGACTAGTGTGCATTTCATCATTTGTCCAGCTCTGTTAGGGCAAATGTATAGGAGGACTGTATCTGTCACTGTATCTGTTACCAGGTTATACTGTAATAACAAACACCCCCCTTATTTTAGTGGTCAAAGCCACAAATGCTAATTTCTCACACGTGGCGCATGTTCCCTGGAGGGAGGCAATAGCTCTCCTCCATATTTTCTTATTTCATTTCTAGGAAGCAGCCCAAAGGTCCTGCCTCTGTACAGTTGCTGTTCTGAGACAGAGAAAGGAGACACGGCAAAGCGTGAGGGGCGCTTAGAGCTTTGTCTCAGGAGCACACACTCACTCCTGTCCTTATTTCATTGGCCAAACCAAGATGCATGAACACTTCAACATACAGTAGGAAAGGAATGTACAATCTTCCTGCAAGGCGGGGCCTGCAGTGAGGGACTCCGCAGGGAGGGGAACCAGAATGTTTGGCAAATAGGAAGGTAGTTTACCACAAGGAATGAAGAGATGGAATTGAAAAGCGTCTTTCCTCTTGGGTGATGCCTGTGGCTCAATGGAGTAGGGCACCAGCCCCATCCACCAGAGATGGTGGGTTCAAACCTAGTCCTGGCCAAAAACTGCAAAAAAAAAAAAAAAAGTGTCTTTCCTCTTCTCTGATACAAACTGCTAAGTGTCTCCTTCTCTTTTCTCATCATCTGGTACCCTTGTCCATTTACTCACAATGCGCAATGAAGTGTTTCTTCAGCAACCAAAGATACTAATGAGCGTTTTACATTCATTTTAGGATCCACACCCACTTGACAGTGAGAGCAGATTCCAGGGTTGGAGCCACTGACATTCTTGTCACTGGATAGTTCTCAGCATCTGATCTTTCTCTACAACAGTTCTTTAATTTTTTTTTTTTTAACCAGCTGGAAACCTTGTTATTTAGGTTTAACCTCTAACATTACTTATTCCACATCTATACTATTTTTAAGCTCTGCCTCTAGCTTTTCTTTGAATCCTTCTGATGAAAATTTTAAAGAAGCCAACAATTTCTCCACCCTTGTAATGAAAAGAGTACATTAAATGTATGAAATTGAAGGAGGTCTGTGTTCATTGATGCCACTATCTAGCTTTTTCACTTTAGGCAAGTAATTGACCCTCTAAAATATTTCTCATCTGTACATGTACAATTGGAATAGTTACTACTACTTTATAGGGCTGTCATGAGGATTGAACTAGATAGCATATGTAAAGTGCTTTAAAAATTCTTTTTCTTCTTCTTTTTTAAATAGAGACAAACTGTCTTTCTGTGGTCCAAGGTAGAGTGCAATGGTGCCATCATAGCTCACTGGTCACAGAAACTCTACTGAGAGTGACAAAGTGAGACTTGGTGTCAAAAAAAAAAAAAAAAAGGAAAGAAAAAATATAAATGAATTTCAGCCTCTCTCTACAGATGAACAGTCCTGTTAGGATGGCAAAGAAACCTTTTCATTCACTAACTATGATCTCCCATTAGCAATATTCCAAAAGCAAGAGAGTCTTAAAAGGCTCTTGGAGCCTTGCAAGATAATGGCAAGAACCTCTCTCTCATGAAATAGTAGAACAAATTATTATATAAAGCATTCATATTTAGGAAAGAATATAATATTTTACATGACTTTTGAAGATAAAAATTGCAAAATATTTCATTATGTTTCACCAGTTATTATGTTTCACCAGAAGTAGAATGTTAAGCATCACAGGAATGTAGAAGCAAGAATCCAATGTACTCAATTCTAATATGAAGGCAGTAGATGGTCCAATACAAGGCGGGGGGTAGGGGAATGAGGGAGTGAGGAGAGGGAAGGAGGGAAGGGAACGGAGGGTCATGGTATATGGCACACCTCTTGGACGGGGACACAATTATAAGAGGGACTTTGCTTAACAAAGGCAATCAGTGTAACCTAATTCTTTATACTCTCAATGAATCCCAAACAATACAAAAAAGAATATAAAAAAAAAGATTGATGTATAATGATTTTTAAAAAAGAATTACCTTTCATAATATTCTTATGGATAACCTGGTATGTAAGGGGAGTACTTGTTCAGCAATGGCTTTATTACCTTCAAATGTTAGTTTTGTTTTCTTTTGTTTTTTAAGACTGAGTCTCACTCTGTTGCCCAGGATAGAGTCTATGGCATCAGTCTGACTTATCACAATCTCAAACTTCTGGGTTCAAGCAATCCTCCAGCCTCAGGCTCTCGAGTAGCTGGGACTATAGGTGTGTACTATAGTCCAGTTAATTTTTTCTTTTTTTAGTAGAGATGGGGTCTTGCTTTTGGTTAGGCTGGTTAAGCACTCCTGAGCTCAAGGGATCCTGCACCTCAGTCTCCCAGAGTGCTAGGATTACAGTCTTGAGCCACCACACCCGGCCTTTGGCTAGCTTTGTTAATCATAGACACCAGGCATGTCAGTTGGAATGATACTGAGGAACTTCCTTTCCTCCTGATGTCATCTGGATGTCAGTGGCAGCTGGGATTGGTGGGATGGAGCCTATTGTTTCCCCTCAAACTAAGCATGTTTATGGGGGATGCAGTAGTACAGAAGGGAAAGAATTGGGTATGGTCTAGTCTTAATTGTGCCATTTGGTAGCTGTGTGTCCTTGCAAATAAACCTGTCTGTAAAACAAAGATATAATAATTGCTTTAAGTTGATCTTACAGGTGGCTGTGAGTTTACATAAAGTCATAGTTTTAAAATGTTTTATAAAGATTACCTAGGAATAACATGCAAGATAAGGTGTCATTCCCATCTCTGTTTCAATAGGGAACGAAGGCAAACAAGGAAGACTGGAGGGTTCCCTTCCAAATCCATCCTGACCAACACTTTCATCAGTGGAAATAAAAAACGTAAGTGTTAGATTTTAAAAGCTTGAACTGATATTTCAAACTTTATTTTCCAGCCCTGACAATTGTGTTTCGAGGCAAAAATATCAGACCAAAAGAACAAGATGAAATGTAGCAGGAATAAAAGTCTGCAGCCTAGACTTGGAAACACAAATATGTAAGGGCAAAAAGGGGAGAAAAATGCAATCAGACAACAGTTTACGTGAAACTATCTGGAGTGTTCAGCTGACCACATGGTTAATAGGAATATTATGGAAATTATACATCCCTTCAGACTGAGATAGTCAGATCACATTGTCCCAATCCCTGTTACTTTGCTTGATTTAGCACTGCCTTCCCCCTTAATTCAAGAACAGTGTGTACAATCTGTAACGTGACTAGTAGATGCTGAATGTCAGGAGACTGTGATCTACACGGGAAATGTTGAAGGAACTAAAACAGGGTAATCTTAGGAATCAGACTAATGGAAAACCTTAATAGCTGTCTGCAAATATCTAAAGCACTGTCAAGTGTTGTCATAGGGATTATTTTCACTCTGTGTCATTCCAGACAGCAGAGCAGGAATCAGCAGGTAAAAGCAAAAAGAAGGTACATGTGTTGGTTCCAGAAACAACTTTATAATAACACTTCAATCTGTACAACAACCAGAAGGACTGCTTGGTGAGAAAATAAGATCTCTATTGTTAGAGGTTTAAGCCAAGGATGGCTGCAAGCTATTAAAGAATCTATACAACACATTTCTGCTTTGAGCTGATCTCAAAGGTCCTAACCACTCTCAGGGTCTATGATTTTATTAGATATTTGTCTTTATTTCCAAGACTATTATATGTCCAAATGTTTATTTTCCCTTCTCTTATTACATAGATATCAATAGACAGTTTGCAGTGGAAGTATATTATTTTTCTGCCTACAGGATATTTTGAAGAAGGTAGTCAACCCTTAAAAATTGCTGATTTACCATCTTAGAGGTTTCTTTACTCCACAGAAGTAATTTATTGCACACAGTTATGATATACAATGTTTCTGGCTTATTAAGCATGAAAAAACCATGTTTCTGCACTATTATAGTTGAGTTTTCCACCTTAGGAAGCCTTAACATTCATAGTTAAGGTTACTATGGTAACCATAACTCAATTCTTTGTGACTATAAATTACTCTTTATTTCTATACACTAACTTTGATTCTTTATGTCTATATGACACCTAACTACTCAAAGTTACAAACTACAGTCTTCCCATAAAGTTAATAAATTAAATGGGTTAAAGATCTTTCCTTCTAATGTTTATGAAAAGAACTGTTTGCAGTAGATAGTCATTATAAGCAAAAATAAAAAAATTAGTATTTTGTGTCACAAGGGCAAAAAAGGGGTCATGGCAAATTATAGAATGGACTGTATTAAAAAAATAAAGTCGTCATAAATTAGCAAAATTATGTTATAGGTAAAATGTGGTATAAGCTGAAATATTCTGCAAATTAAAGATGGAAAAAAAAAAGCGAATTATATGCAACTACTTCCTCTTCCTATGCCCATGGTAAACATTAATAATTAATTATGGCACTTTTCCCCATTGATCTCAACCAAATCCTCAGAATTCTTCGCAACACAATGTTATAGGCAGTCTATATTAATTGATCTTGATTCTTTTCAATTCTTTTTTTTTTTTTTCCATTTCTTTATTTTTTATTGTTGGGGACTTATTGAGGGTACAATAAACCAGGTTACATTGATTGCATTTTTTAGGTAAAGTCCCTCTTACAATCGTGTCTTGCGCCCAAAAGGTGGGGCACACACCAAAGCCCCACTCCCCTCCCTCCTTCCCTGTCTTTGCTCTTCCTTTCTGATTTCATTTCTTTCTTTTTTTTTTTTTTTTTTAAAGCAGGAACTCAACTTTATTGGGTCAAGCAGCCGCTTATATAGAGCGTGGGGAAGGGGCGGGGAAAAAAGGCGGGGGATGAGGTGTGTGACAGGGTTGGGCCAATGGCATGGTACCACGTTGGCTGCATCTAGGTAGAGGCAGTTTCAGGCGGGGCCTTGCTGAGTCATTGCTACGCGGAAGTAGCTGGATGGATCTACTTCTAGTCAGCCTCGGGAAGTTGCACTAGGCCTCAGGCACATGGCAGGGCCCAACAATTCCCTCTTTTGTTTTTTTTATGGCGGAAAAACATAGCCCCTGTCTTAGGTTGCCTGCTCTTGCAGTTTCAGTCTTACCCGTCATGGAAAGTCACTTTTTATCCTTATATCTGTGATTTTTCTATCCAATGAAGAACAATGTAATGCAACTAGCTAGAAGTCTAAGAGTCATCCTAAATCATTCTTCAA